>VZQC01006291.1:800285-862986 GCA_009823505.1 Rhizomys pruinosus | reverse complement strand
AAAAAAAAAAAAAAAAAAAAAAAAAAAAAAAAAAGAACTATTCCTTGGTTGAGTACAGCATGCACACTTAGTAACTTTAGTACTCAAAAAGGAGGATGGCAAATTTGAGGCCAGCCTGTCTCAAAAACAAAATTAAGTAAAAATATCCTTCAATTTAGTTTGGAGCTCGCTCTGTAGGCCAGGCTGGCCTTGAACTCACAGAGATCCACCTGCCTCTGCCTCCCGAGTGCTGGGATTAAAGGCATGAGCCATCACGCCCAACCAATTTAGTTTTTTTTAATTTGTTTTATTTTGCTTCGTTGATTTGCAATAATTTCCCATATTCCAAATCCCTATAGATTCTTTGGTTTCCATACATTGTCATATACCAAATCCTTATAGCTGTTAGGTTTATTTTCAGCTCTGCTCTGTTCCACTTTGTCTCTTCCTGAGCTGGTATCTTGCTATCTTAATTATTATGGCTTTAATAATACATTTTAATAACTAGTCTTGTGAGTACTCACTTATTACTCGTTCTTCTGCAAAATTTTCTTGGCAAGCTGGACATGTTTATTCTTCCAAATGAACTTCAGTAATAATTTTGTCAAGTTTAAGAAAAAGAATTGTTATAATATATATTATGTCATGGATGACTTTGTGCAGAACTCCGTATTCACCACCGAGTTTCACCATCTGAGGACATGGGAACTGTTCACTGCATTCGTTTTGACAATAGATATGTGTGGTTTCTTTTCATAGGTCCTGAACTTTCCTTCTTAGGTCTGTCCTGACTGGTTGTGATTAGCTCCTAACAAAGTCTTGGCTCCTGCTCTTGTGCTTGTAATTTACATGTTTGTTTGTTTTTTTCAGTTGTCTTGAATTTCTAAACAGAAAGTTGTATCGACCGCATGTAATTCTTGCTTCATAGACTTCATTCACCTCGTATTCCCTTACCTGATTGCATCTACTGTAGTTTCCTGAATAGTGTTCAGTAGTAATGATGGAGTGAGTCCCTATAGGCTTTTTTGCCCTCAGCCTCAGGAGGACGCTCCCTTTATTTTCCTATTGGCCTTGCTGAAGAAAGGTTTCAGAGCTGTAACTTTTTTTTAACCCCATTAAAGAATTATCCTATTTTCCTGAAAGCTTCTATTGGGGATGGATATTGGGGTCTGTCGAACCTCTTTTGCATTTATGGAGGTGTGTGTTCGCATGCCTAATATCAAATTATCCTTTTATCCATGGGATCTTAGCTGTTTTTGTTTGAAAAGCTATTTTTCCTCAAAAAGAAGCCTTGATTTTGTATATCTGCAGGAAGCTATGATTCTTTTTTTTTTTTTTTTTTTTTTTNCAGCTGTCCTGGAACTCACTCTGTAGAACAGGCTAGTCTTGAACTCACAAAGATCCACCTGCCACTGCCTCTGCCTCCTGAGTGCTGGGATTAAAGGTGTGCACCACCACACCTGACAGAAGCTATGATTCTTTTTTTTTTTAGCTATGATTTTTTTAAACTTTTTTTTCATAATTTTATTTATTTTCTATGTGTATGAATGTACTGTCTGCATGTAGGTTTGTGCACCCGTGTCGTGCAATGCCGCGGAGGTCAGAAAAGGGTCTTGGATTCCCCTGGAACTGGAGTTCTCCTGGAAATGGAGTTATAGACGGTTCTCAGCCACCATGTGGGTGCTGGGGATCAAACCCAGGTCCTCTGTAAGAGCAGTTGGTGCTCTTAACCACTAAGCCATCACTCCAGCCCTTAGCTATGATTTTTAATTGATACCTTTACAGCTCTGTTTTGAAAAAGAGGCTTAATTCCCCTGGAATTAAAAATTAATTTGTTCTTTACAAGACTGGTTTACTTTCTCTAGAAGCAGGGAGAGCATTTGATTTTTCATTTATAATCTTCCTGTTGTGATCAAGGTTAGACCTTCTTAGGGCCCTCCCCTGGCTGGGGAAAGGAGGGTGAAAAGAACCGGATAGAAGGAGGCTGTGTTGAAAGCAAAGGTCTCTCTAACTCCAGACCAGCACCTCAGCAGCAGTGTGCCTCAACCCAGGGGAGCCTACACAAGACTGGGTAGGTCTAGTGTGAGGTGCCTCAACCCAGGGGAACCTACACAGGACTGGGTAGGTCTAGTGTGAGGTGCCTCAACCCAGAGGAGCCTACACAGGACTGGGTAGGTCTAGTGTGAGGTGCCTCAACCCAGGGGAGCCTGCACAGGACTGGGTAGGTCTAGTGTGTAGGTCTCCATCTGCCAAATATCCTGTCCTCGTCTGTGTGGACACTCAGCACTACTCACTGCAGGACTTTCCTAAAAAGAATAAGCTTCATTTGTCATCAGTTGTGTCAATGAGCTTTCTGTCACTATGACAAAAGACCTGAGATAAGTCAGCTTAAAAGAGGAAAGACTGGGGGCTGGAGAGGACTCAGTGGTTAAGAGCATCGACTACTCTTGCAGAGGACCTAGGTTCAGTTCCCAGCACCCATGTGGTGGCTAACAACCATTAATAACTCCAGTTCCAGGGGATCAGACACCTTCTTCTGACCTCCTCCAGCACTGCATAACATGGGTACACTTACATATATGCAGGCAATACACTCATACACATAAAATAAAAAATAAAGAGGAAAGGTTTATGTCAGCTCATGGTTTCAGAGGACTCAGCCCATGACTGTCTGGCTGGGTTTCTTTGAGCTGGTAGAGCAGTGCATCATGGTGGAAGTGTGGGATAGTGCATCATGGTGGAAGTGTGGGATAGTGCATCATGGTGGAAGTGTGGGATAGTGCATCATGGTGGAAGTGTGGGATAGTGCATCATGGTGGAAGTGTGGGATAGTGCATCATGGTGGAAGTGTGGGATAGTGGAGGCTGCTTACCTCACAGGAGAGAAGAGGGGTCAGAGTCCCAATATGCTCTTCAAGGAGGAACCTCTAATCACCTAATTTCCTTCCACTAGGCTCCCCACTGGAGGCCAAGCCTTCAACACGTGAGCCTCTGAGGAGCATATGTGATTCCATCCATAGCGTTGACTAATTGACTAAGCTGATAAACAGGAAGCATCCTCTCAGAAGCAATAAACACCCTTCCTTTTTTTTTTGAGACAAGGTCTCCCTGTAGCTCCGGCTGTCCTGGAACTCACTATGTAGACCAGGCTGGCCTTGAACTCACAAAGATCCGCCTGCCTCTGCCTCCCAAGTGCTAGGATTAAAGGCGTACACCACCACGCCCGACTAAACACCCTTCCTGCCTCCTGTACCAGGAGGCCCTACTTGGTCTGTCTCCTATCACGGTGGACCCAAGAACATTTGAAGGCCTGGTTGTTTCCACAGAAAAAGACTTAACTCAGGTTGTGCCAAGTTGAGTAGCTTTTCTGATCCAGTTTATTTTATGCTCTGAACAGAGTCTGTCAGCAAGAGGTGCTTAGCTTGTGCTGAGAGGGGCGGGGAGTGCTATGTAAATAATGAGAGATCTCAGAAACTTGGGCTGTTCATAGCTCTGCTCCAGTAAGGCAGAGTTTATTGTGTCATTGCCTCTGGGTGTGTTTTCCTGAGAAGGCCAGAAATAAAGCTCTGGCACTAGTCTGGTTTTTCCCCAGGAGGATGGTAACTCTCATTAATACTGCAGACAAGCTTAAAGATCCTCTGACTGATAGTTGCTTTGCAATGAGTGTGTTTGGCGTGAAGGCCTGGCCATTGCCTTTGGCCCTCAGCACTGAGCTAAAAGAGTGGGCCTGACTCGGTTTCCCACGTGGTGGAAGAATAGCCTGCCGTACTTCGTACTTCCTCAGCCAGCCTTTCCTTTCGTTCAGCCGTGTGTTCCTCTTGGCCTATGGTTTTCCATTCTTTCCTTCTCTTTTTGTTTTGTTTTCTTTGAGAGGTCTTGCTGTATGTCCCAGGCTTGTCTCAAACTCATGGCAGTCCTCCTGTCTCAGCTCCGGAGGGCCAGGATTACAGGCCTGCCCTCCATGCCTGGATTCTGTTCCACACTTTCTTACATAGAAACCTTGTATCATTTTTCTCGGTGACACCATTCGTGTACCATTAATGTGTCCTGTAACGTTTGTGCACATTCTCCACTGAGGTAAAGAGCTGAAAAGGGCCAAGTTGCAGGTCCCCGAGCACCCTGGACACACACAACCGGCTGGCTTTACGGTGCTGAATTTGCATCCTCTCAGTGGGAAAGCACTCCCACCACCACCCAAGGTCTGACACACCAGACACTGTAGTCATTTTACCACATGTGTGGTTCCTGAAGACAGTCCATCTTACAAACCATGGTGACCCCCATGGTTGCTTTCAGCAGCAGTTCCAGTCTAGTAAATTTCTTGTAAAGGCTAGAAAATGTTTCCAGCTTTGTGGACTATGTGGTCCACGTCACACCTGCCCAGAGCCAGAGAGGGCAGGCACATACACCAGTGGAAGCAGGATTGTGGCTGAGGCCAGAACTTGCCGTGTGGACGAGAAGACTGACTTCATACTAATTTCTCTGCTGTGAAATGCTCTTCTCTTGTTTTTAACAACCATTTAGCCCTAGCTCCTAGCTGGCCAGATTTAGCCTGTGGGCTGTAGGTTGCTAAGCCCTGTTTGGAGAATGGGCTCAACCTGCCTGCTGCTTTTCCAAACGACTCCACGAGAATCAGATCTGGTGTTTATACCAGCAGCTCGATTTGTTAACTGTTTAGAAACCATCGGCTTCAGTATATAAATCAAATGAATCCAACAAAGGCTGTTCCTAGGCCCGGGCTGCTGGGCCCTGTGGGTGTCCCTGTCCTCTCCGAAACACTCTGAGATGAAGATGGCACTGGCGGATTCTGGATTAGAAGCAGTGAGAATCATCAAAATGGTGACTAGCCATAAACTAGATTGGAAGTGACTCCGCTGGAATGAATGCTGACTACCCTTGAGGTTCTCTGTACTCTGTAAGCGTGATGCCTTCCATTGCTGACTCTTCTATGAAGCCATCCTTTCAAGGAGGCAACCCTTTGCAGCTCCACCCAAAAGAGTAGCCTTCTGGCCACTTTTCTGCAGTAGACCCAGACCCCCCCCCCCAGATTAACCTCTCCCTTAGTACACATGGCAGTGAGTAAGCCGAGCCATATGCTGCCCTGTCAGGAAAGCCCTCCACTACTAGCACAGTCTTCTCAGGGCTGCATCCACCTTCTCGTGGCTGTCCTGTACAGCACAGGCCAGGGATGGACACACAGAGGCTCTACTGAATAAGCCATATGCTGCACTGTCAGGAAAGCCCTCTACTACGAGCTCAGTCTTCTCAGGGCTGCATCCATCTTCTTGTGGCTGTCCTGTACAGCACAGGCCAGATGGACAGACAGAGGCTCTACTGAGAAAGTCAGGAGCTTTTTTCCTTGAAATTTGTGACTTCTGTATCCTCATGTTTTACTCATTATATGCATTATATATTTAATATTTTGTTTATTTTTATTTTACATGTATGAGTACATTGCCTACATGTAAATGCACCTGTGTCATGCAGTGCCAGAGAAGGTCAGAAGAGGGCATCAGATCCCTTGGAACTGGAGTTAAAGACAGTTCTTAACCGCCCTGTGAGTGCTGAGATTCATACCTGGGTCCTCTGAAAGAGCAGTCAGTGCTCTTAACTGCCAATCCAGCATTGTATATAAAAGACATATATATATATATATATATATATATATATATATATAGGTAAATATAAATAAAAACAAATAACACTGTGTACCTAGGCGTGGTCTTGAAACTCATTTTTAATCCTTCTGCGTCAGCCTCCTGAGTGTTGCGGTTACAGGCATGTGCCACCCTACCCAGCTCATGTGTATATATATATGTGTGTGTGTGTGTGTGTATATATATGTATATATATATATACATATATATATATATATAATTATATATATGTGTGTGTGTGTGTGTGTGTATTTATGCCTTGTGTGGTAGAAAATCCCTTTAATCCCAGCACTCGGAGGCAGATGCAGGTGAATCTTTGTGAGTTCAAGGCCAGCCTGGTCTAGCTGGGGTTACAAGGAGACCCTGTCTCAAAAAGACCCAAAACAAAATAAAAATTGGTATTTATTTTTGTGTTGTATGAATGTTTTGCTTGCATGTATGTAAGTGCACCTATGTTGGGCAATGCCCACAGAGGTCATAAGGCGTTGAACGTTCCAGAACTGGAGTACAAACAGCCTTTCGCTGCCATGTGGGTGGTGAGAACTGAATCTGCATCCTCTGGATGAGCAGTAGGTGCTCTTAACCCCTGAGCCATTTTTCCAGCCCTCATTAATATTTTTAATATGCTATACTTAGGAGAACATTTCCCCATACATGTTTCTTTGGGGATAGAGAGGATTTCGCTGCAGTCTAATTCTAGAACAGTCTCAAAGTCTCCTCCACTAACCTATTAAAGCCTGAGAAGACTTTGTCTGAGAAGGTTCTGTGGTCATTATTAGTGATCCTGAAATTAATAGGTTAAGTATATGTGTGTGCCTATACAGACACCACTGGCCCTGCATCTGTGGGTTCTATATCAGTGGATTCAATCAAATGCAAATAAAAATAGTCAGAAAAAATGTGTTTCTGCTAAACATGTATGGACTTTTTACGTTGCCATTAACGATGAAGAATAGCAACTATTTAAATAACATTTACATTGTATTGGGCATAAGTGGCCTAGATCATTTAAAGTTTATAAGCTTAGGCTATGTGAAAATATAAAATATACCATTTATATAAGGGGTTTGAGCATCCTCAGATTTTGGTATTCATGGGAGGTGGGGAGGTGGGGTCCTGGGGTTCTGGAGCCCACAGATACTAGGGGAAGGGGTTACTGCATATAAGCCTGGGCATTTGTTAAATGCTTGCGGCATAAGACAAAAAAGACATATAGAACATTTTCTTTGCCACAAGAAGCTCCATTTTACAGAGTTGGGGCAACCTGTGTTTCAGCTTTTGTTCAAAGGTCTACTGAAGTGGGTGAAAATGCTGTTCATATTCAGCTCAAGCTGCAAAAGTATAGCTTTCAGCCCATGTCTTCGCTGGATGGATTTTTGAGTGCAAACTTTCTGATGGTCGCCCCCTTTTCAGGCCCTCTGGGAGCTCTGCGTGACTTGTGACTTCAGGTTCTCAGTTCTCTCCTGGGTTGGCATCGGCCTTCTTGCTTTGTTCTGAGGATTTCTACCTGATCCTGCATGTGGACTTGCTTTTCCCTGTTGCTGAAAGAACAAGTAGGCTGTGTAGTGTTAGGCCCAGGCTCTGCTTGTAGAACAGAAAACACAGAAGGTATAAATGACCACGAGGGTAGATTGGCTTTCTTATTTCTGCAGCCCATCAGTACAGGTTAAGAGAAGAGTCCGATTTTCCATTGTCTCAGATGCACCAGGCTGGACAGCTCCTATCCTCCAGAGTTTCTTTCCAGCTTCCAGGAAGCCTGGGGTGGGAGTGAGAAAATATTCACTCCTCACACTTACCAAAGGCATGTCTGCAGAATTCTGTGGAAACAGGAGTCTGTGTGTATGAAGCAGCTACTTTTGGCTCTGCTTGGAAATGTGTGAGGAGCAGGCAGGTAGACCCAGAGCAGGGTGAGGTCTTCATCTCATCCAGCTTGCTCTGCTTTTATGCTGGAATGCGGCGCCCTTCCCAGGTGAGGACACAGGCCCTCCCTTGCTGCCGTTTAGTGTTGATGGTGGGGGTGGGGGAGGGGAGTCGGTTAGGCTCTTAATGCTACTGAGCATGTCTTCCAGGCAGGACCTAGCTGTCTTCTGAGTACAGCATGGAGACGGTAGCATAACTCAAGGAGTGCAGTCAGAATCTGGAGGAGCTGCACCAAGTGCTCATGCCCACTGGAGGTAGGGGAGCCGGGCAGCTCGATGCATAGGGCTTGACATCAGGCAGACAGACTGAACTTATGGCTCTGCTTTGTGTGACCCTAAGCAAGGAATCTGACCCTCCAAGGCTCCATCTTTCTCACCTTACCAATGGCCATCTTGTGGGGTATCCTGTAAGAGTCCAGCGAGACAGTGAACGGGAAGTTCGTTCTCCCTGACTGTCTATACCTGTAGTAGAGGAGGAATATGGAAGGAACTGGGATTGTTCAGTCTGAGGAAGAGACGTTTACTGAAGAAGCGACAGCTCTCTCAGTACCAACACACTCTGACATTTCACATCAATGGAAGAGTCTGTAGCAGTGATGCTCGGGCACTGCCAGGCTTCCTCACCAGGTATTCAGCTTCCTGTTGCCAGACTCTGCTGCTACAGCCCTGGGAGGTCTAGGGGAAACACTTGTTGCAGGAGGGAGGGTAGCTGCACCAGAGCGTCAGTTCTCTCCTTTCATCTGTACAATGCTAGGAAATTTAGCAAACGGCTCAGTCTTTGACCTCCTCTGAGGAAACTCACGAAACCCACAAGTGCATAGATTAAAGTAGAAAAGAAATCACTTTTGAGTAATCCAGTAGGTTCAACGTATCAAGCTTATTTGCTTCGAGAGGTGCTTCCCAGGGCTGCTATAACAAAGAACTAGACTGGTGGCTTAGTTGAAAGAGTTTATGGCCTCACAGGTCTGGAGTCTAGGCACTCAAGAGCCATGGGCCAGTCATGGTGCTTCCTTTTGCGGTCTCTTCTGTAGATGGCTGCCTTCTCACCATGCCACTCTTACAGGACAGCAGCCATGGAATGAAGGCGCACCCCAGTAGCCTCATTTAACCTTCGTTACCTCTGTAAGGACTCGGTGTAACAACCAATCCCTTTTCATGCTGGAATCCTTTATACATTTCAGGTCCTATACATAAGATGCAAGTATTTGGGCTAGAGAGCCGGCTCAGTGGGTAAAGGTACTTGCTGTGAGAGTCTGGCAACCTGAGTTGGATCTTGAGATCCCAGCATTAAAGATGGAAGGAGAGAACTCACACACACACACACACACACACACACACACACACACGCCTTTGCATACAATAAATATATTGGAATCACCTTTACATTTTCGTCCATACATAGGAGACAGTTTTTCCTTTCCAAATGTTTTCCAACCATGATTAGTTGAATCCACAGATTCAACTAATGGTCCTCACAGATAGGGAAGATGACTGTACAGCCACATCCTGTGATCTGGGATTAGGACTTTAACTGAGAGTTTCGGGGAGTTGGCAAGGAGTACAGTACAGCCCATAAACCTCACAGTATGGAGTTTATCTTGTGTGATGGGGGTTGTCAGATATTTTTTGATATGTCCTTTAAATTGTACCCTGTCTTAATTCCTGTCTCTTAGGTGAACGGCCCTTTCCCTGCACGTGGCCAGACTGCCTTAAAAAGTTCTCCCGCTCAGATGAGCTGACCCGCCACTACCGGACCCACACTGGGGAAAAGCAGTTCCGCTGTCCGCTGTGTGAGAAGCGCTTCATGAGGAGTGACCACCTCACAAAGCATGCTCGTCGTCATACCGAGTTCCACCCCAGCATGATCAAGCGATCGAAAAAGGCTC
Organism: Rhizomys pruinosus; assembly: GCA_009823505.1. Taxonomy (NCBI): domain Eukaryota; kingdom Metazoa; phylum Chordata; class Mammalia; order Rodentia; family Spalacidae; genus Rhizomys; species Rhizomys pruinosus. Next base: position 853,546 of record VZQC01006291.1, on the reverse strand, counting down.
TTGCCAGCCCTTTGTGAGGTGCTCCTCATGGCAGCCAGGCAGAGATGGTCCCCGGAAGGAAAAGACGACTCCCAGAAAACAGGACACATGGAAACCCAGCCCCAGCAGAGGCAGGCTGGCCGCAGGAGGTCACTGCTCTTTGGTCATTATTCTGATGTTCTTCTCCCCGCATTGTTTCCAAAAAGCACATGGTAGCCTGAGATCAAAGCCAACATTTGGTCCCCTCTCAGAGGCAGTTCTGAACCCGTCTCTGACAGTTGGAGGGTAGGCAAATGCTTTTGGTATTTTCTCCTTTGTTCTGGGGGGGTGGGGGGAGGGGGGCAAAGCCAAGACTGGGGTAGAATTTTGAAGATTCACACTGGTGTACATATGTCCGACTGGGTGAGTTGACCTGTGGCATCCCACGGCGACTCTGGGCCCTTTATGCTTGCTGACTCTCAGAATTGTTTTCCTATCTTTTAATGTAACGACAAGTGTGCTTCAGTTTGTTTAGCAAAATCACTCTCTTGAATCATGTTAACTTTTGAGATTAAAAAAAAAAAAACCTCCATAGCACAGCTGTCTTTATGCAAGCAAGAGCACACCTACTCCAGCATGATCTGTCATCTAAAGACTCGAACACAAAAAAGTTACTTATAGCCAATGGATAAGCAGAGTCCGAATTTACACTAATCAAGACAAACCTTCAAGAGGTTACTGTTAAGTCCGGAACTTTCAAACTTTGCTTTGTATGAATCGTACTTTTTGAACATAAGCTGCACTTTTATTTTCTAATACGGAGGGTGAATAAGTTAATACATGCTTTGAGGATAGAAGCAGACATTCTGTTTGGCACCATGTTATAATCTGCTTATTTTACAGTATACACATTTCCCTAAGAACTCATGGCAGAGATGTGAGGGCAGAATATTATATACCATGCTGAGGAGGAGGAAGAGGAGAAGGAGGAAGAGGAGGGTAGTGTTTTAAAAAATACAAAAACAAGCAAACAGAATTTTAATTCTATGAATTTGTTCAAATTTCCCTGTCCTTTCAGTTAGCATCATCTTCTTATACTTAAACCACTAAGAGACAGAGCAGAGCTTTGAGCTCTGCCTGGTGAGACATGGGTGCGTGGCCATCACCAGGCCTGGAAATGCCTATTTTGTGGAGAGAATACTTCATGGTCTCCTCATGGTCTTATAAAACTCCCACTATGAGGTGCAAGAGTTCTGTCAAAGGAAAGGGAGCTGAAATATAGGGGTGGGGGAGTATGCCCCCATAAGTAGTATCAAGGGACTATACCACAGTGGTTTCAGAGGTGACTCTGCAGAACAGTCCCTTTTGGCGAACATAGGTCAAAGAAACGCATGGGCGTGACCACTATCTAGTTTGTATCTGGGTGACTGCAATGGCCTAAACCACCACATCCATTTTATGCCACTTACCAGAAACTTAATTTTGGCTTTGACATGGCCAGAAAAATAAACTGAGTTTTCATAGTTAAAAAAAAAAACAAAAACAAAAAACTCAAACGAGGGGAGTCAGCGGTGATCACGGGGGAAATGTTTACATTTTTTTCTTCAGAAATACTGCTTTCTGACAATTTTATCTGACATTTACAACAGGGAGCTATGGTGCACTCTAGTTTATCCATGTGCTACATATGGGGTGCAAACGCAGGGTGCCCACCTGCACACGAGCTCTGCATTTCATCCTGCACACGCTCACTTCCATGTCAGCAGCGGGCGCTCCTGCAGCGGGCACGGGTCACAGCTGACTCCAACTTCCAATACAACAGCCATCACTAGCACGGTGTTTTCTGTTCAACCAGTGTAGTTATATTAGTAGTTCTATCAAGAGAACTGCTTTTAACATTAGGGACTGGGAGCAGTCCATGAGCTAAAAAGGAAAGTGTTTTCTCATGAGAAAACACGTCAGGAAAAATAAAGAACACTTTCTACCTCTGTTTCAGATTTTTGAAACACTTATTTTAAACCAAATTTTAATTTCTGTGTCCAAAATAAGTTTTAAGGACATCTGTTCTTCCATATGAAATAGGTTGGGCTGCCTGTTTCTTCCTGAGCTCATGGGATGGCTCATAGGATGCGCTGCACGCTGCCTTTTGGTGAGTGAGGAGTTTGGGGTTGCCTAGCAACTTTCTAACTTGCAAAGACTCAGCTTTCCCTCACAGAAGGAAATGAAGGAAAACAAAGTCAAGTCAGTGAAAGACAATCTCTATTGTTTCAGGAGTAAATCTCTATGTGGCTTTTGTCACGCACTTAGATGAATATAAACGCAGCAACTTGTTTTAAAAAAATGCACAATTCACTTCCCGGAAGAGTTGCTACTTGCCTTTTCAAGTTGTTGACAGACACACATTTGATATTCTCTTATATGTTATAGTAACATAACGTATAAACTCAAGGCTTTTTATTCTTTGTGATAAATCCTGTTTTACAATGTCACAGAACAGGAACCAGCATTCTAATTAGATTTACTATATTGAGATAAGGTTCAAATAGGACTACTAGAGTTCATTGAACACTAAAACTATGAAACAATTACTTTTTATATTAAAAAGACCATGGATTTAACTTATAAAAATCCAAATGCAGGATAGTAATTTTTGTTTACTTTTTTAACCAAACTGAATTTTTGAAAGACTATTGCAGGTGTTTAAAAAGAAAGAAAAGCTGTTTTATCTAATACTGTAAGTAGTTGTTATTCATGGAAAATATAATAGTTTTAGAGTTAAGATATCTCCTCTCCTTGGTTAGGGAAGAAGAAAGCCCTTCACCATTGTGGAATGATGCCCCGGCTTTAAGCTCCACATCCCGCTTCTTTTGAGAATTATATTTGGTAGTTATAATTACAGAAGCCAATTAGTTTGTCAGTTCACAGATAGATTTAGCACAGTACTCATCATCCTGAGTAGATCAAGATGTTCTTTCACAGCGGATGAATGGTCTGTAACACTGTAAGATACTGATCTTTACAACTGTTTAATCAGTTTTATTTTTGTACAGTATTAGTGACCTAAGTTATTTTGCTGTCCCGTTTTTGTAAATCAAATGAAATTATAAGAGGATTATGATCGTAGGTATTTTGTACATATGTATATATGTTGTCCAAATAAAAATAATAAATGATAAAGATTGAATTGTTGTAGCTGTTATGCTCTTCTGTGGGGCACATTTCATCGAGGGAAGCTGTCTTGTTAAGCTGTGGTAGAATTTGATGACTACTACAAAGGCAATTTTACTATACCGTGTGCCTTTCAACATATACTGTATTGGGAGAAACCTGTGTATTTACTCTTCACAGACCTTCATGGGGTACGTGGAGTAGAAGCCACTTGAAGCCATGGTATGACACTGAGGGCAATATTTACATTTTAAGATGTCACTTACATGCTAGGAATGGGTCAGCAAATGTTAAAGACTTTGAGTGAGCTCCAAGACATAGTTAAGATCACAGAACCTGAAGTTTCTTAAGCTGGGCAGGAGGAAAGTTAGGCCAAGCAAAGAGAGCTCTGAAGTGCATGTGTGTGTACAATTTATGTGATTATACTATTATTTATTAAGCTCTTAGTGTGTACTAATCATGGTGTCAAGAGCTTGGGTTTCTCATTTAGTCCTCTGGTAGCTCTGTATGCTGTTGCTATCTGTATATTTTAGGTGAGGAAGCTGAGGATTGGACTTGCCTAGAGCACTGTAAGGAACATGGATAGTCCAAGCTGAATTTCCCTTATCCAAAATACTTGGGACCAGGTGGCTTTTGGATTTCAGAGGCTTTTGTTGTTATTTGCATACACATAACAAGTCTCCTGGGGATGACATCCTAGTCAAAACATAATTCATGTATATTTCTCCTTTTTTTCCCCCATGCTAGGGAGTGAGCCCAGAGCTTTGTGCATAAATAAGTGTTCTTTCTCTGGTCTGTAGCCTCAGCCCCTTATTTTTATTATTTTTATTAAGTATTGATTGATTGAGTTTGATTTGGGTATATGAATGTTTTACCTGCATGTGTGTAAGTGTACCACATGCATGCAATGCCCTAAGAGGCAGTGTTACTAACAGTTGTTAGCTGCCAGGTGGGTGCTGGGAACTGAACCCAGGTCCTCTGCAAGATCAGCCAGTGCTCTTAACCACTGAGCCATCTCTCCAGCTTTTATTTTTTTGAGAGGACTCACTAAATTATCCAAGATGGCTCTGAACTCATAATCATTCTGCCTCAGCTTCCTGAGTTTTAGAAATAAAATCCGAGGTCCAAAGACCCTACTGATATCCACCCAAATGAAGAACACAGGACAAAGTGAAAGTAACTCAGCAAGGCAGCTTTTACTTTTGCAGGAGGGTGTGTTGACTCACGCCACTGAGCAAGCACACTGAGCTGGAAGTTTGATTGGCTTTTATCTTAACACAAGAGTACTGTGTCCTTCCCCCCATTGGCTGGACTCCAACCCTATAGTCTTGTAGTTGGTTAGTTTTAAAAGAATCGGAGCAAAGGAAATGAAAGGAGGTGCGGCTCTGGGCCTTTGTGTAAACAAAAATTTTACAAGGTGTGGAGGGAGTACAAAATAGCCTTAACAAAGGTTACATTCCTGTGACCATTCTTTTGATAGAAAAGTGGTGAATTCTTTGTAATTATTCCCCTCATGAGCACCTGAGATTACAGGCCTGTAGCACCAGGCCAGGCTAGATTGCTTGCTTTCTCTTCTTTTTTAAATTGTATTTTATTATTTTTTTATATGAGTGAATGTTATGTGTACATGTGTGTAAGTGCACCTGTGTTGTACAATGCCTTCAGAGGTCAGAAGGCATCGGATCCCCTGGAACTGGAGTCATGGACTGTTGTTAGCTGCCATGTGGGTGCTGGGAACTGAACCCAGGTCTTCTGAAGAGCAGCCAGTGCTCTTAACCACTGAGCCATCTCTCCAGCCCTGCTTTCTCTTCTCTTTCTTCCCTCTCCCACCCTGCAAAGAAGCCTCTCCCCATGCCCCTCTCTGTTTTCCTCTTTCAACAGTTTTACTTGGTAGTTGAGGCTGGCCTGGAACTTGCTATGTGACACATTGTAGCCTTGAACTCTGAGTCCTGCCTACCTCAGCCTCTCTAGTTAGTGCTGGAATTACAGGTAGCACAACCAGCCCAATTCAGCCATTCATGTTTCTTTCATACACAGCTCCACAAGTATCCTGAGGGCTTGTGTGCCCATGTTTTGATTGCAAACAAATAGGTTACATGTGGAAATTTCTATTTGTGTGTGGCTTCATGTTGACATTAAAAGTTTCAGGGGCTGGAGAGATGGCTCAGCAGTTAAGAGCACCGACTGCTCTTGCAGAGGACCCTGGTTCAATTCCCAGCACCCACATGGTGGCTAAGAACCATCTTTAAGCTAGGTGTGGTGGCACACACCTTTAATCCTATCACTTGGGAGGCAGAGGCAGGTGGATCTCTGTGACTTCAAGGCCAGTCTGGTCTACAGAGTAAGTTCCAGGCCAGCTGGGGCTACGAGAAGACCCTGTCTCAAAAAAAAAAAAAAGTTTCAGTTGGAGACCTTTGGATTTCAAGATGAGGAATGCTTAACCTTGATAGAGAACTGCCTCTCTCTGCCTGTGTCAGAGCGGCAGGGGAATTCTAGAAGGTTACCAATTCACTGACGCTATATTGAGTAACTACTAGTGCCATGCGCTGCTATCATTGGTCAAAGGGTAAATGTTAAAACAAACCTGGTGCTTGCAGTCAAATCTGTGTGTCATGGAGGGAAAAATAATAAGTACACCATTCTCATGACCACATGGTGTTGATGAACCCATGCTGTGACTGGCTCCTTTGCAGAGGTCCACGGATGGTCCCTCTCCAAGTGTCCCTAAGCACTTTGGGTAAACGGGGATGCCATCACAAGTGTGCTGGGAGTGAGGATGCCAGGAGTCTGGGGGGAACTTGGAATGTGATTAGCACTTTGGAAGAGACCCAGAGGAAGGCTGAGTCGCTGCACAAGAACAGAGATGAGAAGGGAAGGAAAGTTGGGAGGCTCTCGGGTAGAATCAGAAGGGTTTTGGTACTAATTCCAAAGAGGGGAATGTATGGAAGGGTTAAAGCCAGTGTATGATCTGTTTCAACAGCTTTTTCTGGTTGGCCCTGTAGAAAATGGGTTCTAGAAGGAGAAGAGTAGAAACTGAGTAGTGAGCAAGGACACTGCATCCTGGTCCAGGTTACAGATGGCCATCACACCAGGTGATTAGCAGTGGCGGTGGACAGAAGTGGCTGGTTCCAAGAACTAAGTCTAAATATGATTTGGACTTGACCTCAGGATGTGAGAAGGAAGGGGCAGGAAACACCAGGTAACAACCTTAGGTTTCCAGCCTAAGCAACAGCTAGATGTTCATGCAGTTTGAAGAGATGGAGGCAAAGGGTGACACAGAGGGTAGCAGGAGGGGAGGTCGTGGATTCGTCTGCAGACATGTTGGGGTTTCACTTTAGCCTACAGCACAGCTGTATATTATCTCAGAGCTCGTATAAGTGTCTGGTCTAGAGCCTGGCAGTCACAGTCATAGGTGATGCTAACTGAAGACTGAGATGTAGAAGAGATTCCTGGAGCTGTGAAACTGAGCAGCTGGTGGAGCCCGGGCTGAAAAGGCAAGGAGAGGGGTGGAAAGAAACAGAAGGAGCTCAGGGAACAAGGCAAACAAAAGCCAGAAAACTTATGGGCGGCAGAGTAAGGTGGCAGCGGGAGAGCCCTTTGTGTCAAATAGAGTTAGGGGGGAGTAAGAGCAGTGCAGAAAAGCTCCCACTGTGCTTAGGAATCTGAGCTCATGGTGGCCTCAGAGTCATTTCATTTCAATGCTGGGAATCAGAATCTGGTTGGGCTTGGGAAGGAGAAACTACGAGGAGAAAAAATAAGTGCAGTCAAGTTTTGCATAGTTTGCAGAATAAAAAAAGGACTTGATCAATATACAGAAAAAAACAAAGAACCCAACCACAAAAAGAGTGGCATGTGAAAAGACAAACCAGGGAAGAGAACAGAGTCCTGTGTCATCTGAACCGCTTTAGAAGCTAGGTTCTCAACTTGATCCCAACCAAAACTGTGTGTATGCATTGGCAGGGGGGGAGGGGGCACTGCAGGTATGCATGATTATACATGCTTTTTGTCTGTATGTGTGTCATAGTTGGCTTCAGTTGTCAACTTGAACCCTAATTGGAGAACGTCCTCCATAGAACTGGCCCGCAGCCGTGTCCCTGAGACATTTTCCTGATTGTTGAGTGATGTGGAAGGGCCCAGCCCACTGTGGGTGGTGCCACCCCTTGGCAGGTGGTTCTGGGTTGTATAAGAAAGCTGGCTGAGCACAAGTTAGAGGAGCAAGCCAGTCAGCAGTGTTCCTCCATGGTGTCTGCTTTGGCTTCTGCCCCCAGGTTCCTGCCTTGTGTCCCTGCCTGGTTCTCCTCAGTGGTGAACAGGGACATTTAAGACAAAGAAATCCCTTCCTCTCCAAGGTGCTCTTTGGTCAGTGTTTTAACACAGCAATAGAAAGCTAAGCAGGATGTGTGCTTATGTGTGTGTGTGCACTTATGTGTGTGGTGTGTACTTGTGTATTTGTCTAATTAGAAATTCACTTAAAATGAAATAGCAAGTCTAAAGACAAAGCTGGTAAATAAAGGCCAACAAACATAGCTCTATCATCATTAACGGGGTCAGAACAGAAGAAAGTAAAAGAATATAAGGCAAAAATAACAGGGTCACAGGGGAGATTATATCAGCATATATTACACAAAGACATAAAATATCTAGTACCTTTCCATCTAAAAGTAAAATGCAAAACATAGCAGGAGGAACTGATGAAAACCGCAGTCTTGGACCAAAAAGTGATAGATTTTCAGAATACAAACACACACACACACACACACATATTTTTTGGGGGGGCTGTAAAGATAGATGGTTAAGAGTACCGGCTTTAGGGGCTGGAGAGATGGCCTAGCGGTTAAGAGCGCCGACTGCTCTTGCAGAGGACCCAGGTTCGATCCCCAGCACCCACATGGCGCCTAAGAACCGTCTGTAACTCCAATTCCAGGAGAACTCCAGTTCCAGGCGAATCCGACACCCTCTTCTGACCTCCGCGACATTGCACGACACGGGTGCACAAACTTGCATGCAGACAGTACATAAAAAAAAAAAAAAAAGAGTACTGGCTTTGCCGGGTGTGATGGTACACACCTTTAATTCCAGCACTTCGGAGTCAGAGGCAGACAGATCTCTGAGTTCCAGGCCAGGCTGATCTACATAGAGAGTTCCAGGCCAGCTTGGGCTGCAGGGAGACCCTGCTGCTTCTTCTTCTGGCCTTCATAGGCATCAGGCAAAACACATATAAAAATAAATAAAAAAATCTTGAAAATCAACTTTAAAAAGACAGAGTCTCACAATATAGCTCATGCGTCTGGAGCTCACTGTAGACCAAGTTAGCCTCAAACACAGCAATTCTTCACCCCAGCCTCCTGAGTGCTTATGTACACCCTTCCAGGTAGACATAAGACTACAAATAACACATAAACTATATTCTCTGGTCACCAGGCAATAAAGTGCATAATTAACAGAATGAACAAAAAGTTTAAAGCTAAAAAATGCTTGGGAGGCTGAGGCAAAAATGTTATGAGTTGAGCTACACAGAAAACCCTTGTTTCAGAGAGAGAGAGAGGAGAGAGACTAAGAGGAGAGGCTAATTTTCTTATTAATTCTTTTTTTTGGGGGGGTCTTTTTGAGACAGGGTCTCCCTGTAGCCCCAGGTGTCCTGGAATTCGCTCTGTAGACCAGGCTGGCCTTGAACTCACAAAGATCCGCCTGCCTCTGCCTCCCAAGTGCTAGGATTAAAGGTGTGCATCACCATGCCTGGCTTCTTATTAATTCTTAGGTCAAAGAAAAATACAAATCATAAGACTAAAAATAGAACATAAACATCAAAATATACTCCAGAGATAGACATGGAGAAAATTCAGATCCTCATACACTCAGACACTTTACTTTGTTACCTCCATGAACATGAGAAACTATAAACTAGGCAAGGAACTCACAGAGCTGTTAATAAGAGACATGAGTCAATTAGAAAATGGGGTTAATGCCAGGTGTGGTGGCACGGAGGCAAAGGAAGGCGGATCTCTGTGAGTTCAAGGCCAATCTGGTCTACATAGCAAACTCCAGGCCAACTGGGACTAAAGGGAGACCCTGTCTTAAAAATGCCAAAAAGAAAAGAAAAAAAATGGGGTTAATGTTTAAACCCAAGTAACGGCTCTTTGAAGAAACCAGTAAAATAGACACACTGTGAAACTTGAAATACCTATTATGAATTAATAGATATCAAACTATAGATATAATGTGTTAATAATTTTAGACGCTTTAGTAACTTTTGATGGGAGGAATATTTGAATAAACTAAAAATCCTTAAAATTTAAAAATTCTAAATTCTGTTTTTTTAAAATGATGTGCTTTCTAAAAAAAATACTGTGTGTGTAGCCAGGCATGGTGATGCATGCCTTTAATCCCAGCACTCAGGAGGCAGAAGCAGGTGGATCTCTGTGTGTTGGAAGGGAGCCTGGTAAACAAAGTGAGCTCCAGGTCAGCTAGGGCTTCAGGGAGACCCTGTCTCAAAAAGATCCCAGGAGCCAGGCGTGGTGGCACATGCCTTTAATCCCAGCACTCAGGGAGGCAGAGGCAGGTGGATCTCTGAGTTGAAAGCCAGCCTGGTCTACACAGAGAGTTCCAGACCAGCTGTGGCTACAGGGAGACCCTGTCTCAAAATAAATGGGGGCTCAGCAGTTAAGAACAGTGCTGTTCACAACTTATGGCTATGCAGGATGGACTGGGAAATGCCAGCAGAGAGGCTGACCCATCTGAACATTAAAGAAAGAGGAACCTCAGACTGCCTGAGTCACAGACACTGAGCATCTCTCTGAATACTGTTGGAGTTAACTGTTTATAATGGGCCCTAATGAAGTTTACCTTCCAGATACTGAGAAACCTTCCTACCTCTCCCCTTTATAGGAAAAAGAAAAACATGATGGTAATGAAATCATTCCCTAACTGTAAATTAGAGCCAATTGTTACAGTGGTAATTTCCTATAAAACAGGTATAACTACCCTTTTTTAATTGACTGATAGGCATAGGAACTGTGAAAGGATAATTCTCTAGAGCCAAATTCAATAGTAAAGTGTTTATAAGTTGTGTAATTAAGCAAAATATATTACTACAGGAAAGCTCTGACATCAGCAATGAATTATTCTGCCTAGGAGATGTTAGCTAGGGGATTCAAACCCACGCCCCCCCCCCCAAATTATAAAGGCTTTTTGCCTATAAGTGGGATATACACAAGGAGAAAGGCAGTAAGTCCCTGTTGTCGAAGACCTGGTGTGAGCATGGAAAAATGTTATGAGACGTCACTTGCTAGCGTACAACTGGCCTCTGAAATGCCAGAGAGCATTACCAAAGGTCACTAAAGCAATACAGAAAAATATTGGTCTCCCTGAGACAAGCAAGACTCCTCCATCAGTATCAGCTACACCTCAACAGCCTGGAGATACTGTGCAACAGTGGCAGCCAAGTGTCTATATACATCCCAAATCTAATTGGCTATTAGCTCTCTCCTTGGAGGAATAACTCACAGTGGATGCCACAAGCTTGTGTCCTCTAGTGGTTAGGAGATGTTATAAGCCACAATAAGATCTTGTCACCCTTTATAGAGAAACCACAGTTTGTGGATTAGCATACCATCCAAGCATCTGTGTCTATGCTCACAGCTTAGCTTGACATAATAATTAGTACTGCTTAAATGCCTGTACATCCAATAGCTTGTGCTTTGTTAGTATGACTAAAAAGGTATCACTGGAAAAGCTGTCAACCCATGAAGGGAAACAACCTGAACAGACTAGAGTCCAAAATGACAACTCCAAAGAAAATAGACTGTTTTCTTCTCACCCACTTGTGCCCCTTTCCCAAAGCCCAGGGAACAAATTGCGGAAGAGGAGGTGTGGTAGAATGTAAGGGCTGTGGAAAGATAGGGGTGAATCATGAGACTACAGGAATATAGTCTGGACTCCTAATTGATCAACATGCCTGTGCATACAAGCTTCAACTGGACTATGGGAACCTTGGGCTGTTCAAAAATTGGACATAGATACTTGCAAAATGTACCAATTACCTAATTGTATGGCAAACTGAGTAACATCAATGTTATCTGCAAACAACTGTGTTATTATATTGTAGAATCCCTTAAAAAAAAAAGAACAGTGCTGTTCTTGCAGAAGACCTGGGTTTAATTCCCAGCACTCACTGGCCACTCACAACTGTCCTAACTCCAGTTCCAGGGGATCTGATGCGCTCTTCTGACCTCCTTGGACATTACATAACAATTGGGAAAAAGGCATATGCTAATGAGAATCTACATTGGCACAGTTTTTCTAGGAGACAATTGGTCCATATGAACCTTCAAAACTATAAAATGTTCATATCCTTGACAAAGCAATTTGCATGACCATAGTATTATCATGTGAAGATCCAGTTGAAAAAAAATATGCATTTCTGGGCAGGGGAGATAGATCAATAGGTAAAGTCACTTGTCAGCAATCTGACAACCTAGGTTCCCTGGACAGCACCAACTCTCAAGAGTTGTCCTCTGACATCCGCACATGTACTGTGTACGTCCCCAAAATAATAGTACATTAAATAATTGAAAAATGCATTTTTTCTTTGTCTTTCTGAGACAGGGTCTCCCTGCAGCCCCAAATGTTCTAGAACTCACCATGTTGACCAGGATGGCCTCAAACTCACAGAGATCCACCTGCCTCTGCCTCCCAGGTGCTGGGATTAAAGGTGTGCACCCAGAAAAATGCATTTTTATAATAGGAAAAGTTACAAAACAATGTCATTTGTTACAAACAAAGCTCTAATATACTAGTTAAATAACAAAATATTATGCATCCATTTCAGTGATGGGAAACAGCTTTTTACTAAGGATATTCTATAGAACACTAATTTTTCTTTTTTTTAAATTTTATTTATTTATTTTATGTGTATGGATGTACTGTCTGCATGTAGGTTTGTGCACCTGTGTCGTGCAACGCGGCAGAGGTCAGAAGAGGGCATCGGATTCCCCTAGAACTGGAGTTCTCCTGGAATTGGAGTTACAGACGGTTCTCAGCCGCCATGTGGGTGCTGGGAATCGAACCCGGGTCCTTTGCAAGAGTGGTCAGCGCTCTTAACCACTAGGCCATCTCTCCAGCCCAGAACACTAATTTTTCAAACATTACATGTATCCCATGACTAAATATATTTGGGATTGGCCAGATTCCTGACATGAACAACTTAAAGGAGGAAAGGCATTATGCTCAGTTTTAGCTGTTGTGGCAGGGAGGGCATGGCAGAGAACAGTTCTCATTGTAGCAAACAAAGGGGGTTATGGGAAGGGGTGGGGCAAGATACAGTCCGTGGACACGCCCGGTTGACAAACTTACGTCTGGCCCCACCTTCTCCATCTCCTGCCCTTTACCACCTTCCAATAAAGCCACCATGCTATGAATCCATCAAGGAATTATACCAGCAGTTAGGTAAAAACCCCAGACCCCAATCTCCAGAAACGCTTCACAGACACCCTCAGAGGAGGACCCGGGTTCGATCCCCAGCACCCACATGGCGGCTGAGAACCGTCTGAAACTCCAATTCCAGGAGAACTCCAGTTCCAGGGGAATCCGAGACCCTCTTCTGAACTCCGCGGCGTTGCACGACACGGGTGCACAGACTTGCATGCAGACGGTACATTCATACACATACAGAAATAAATAAAATTAAAAAAAAAAATCCCCTGCTGGGTGTGGTGGCACACGCCTTTAATCCTAGCACTTGGGAGGCAGAGGCAGGTGGATCTTTGTGAGTTCAAGGCTAGCCTGGTCTACAGAGCGAGTTTCAGGACAGCTGGGGCTACAGGGAGACCCTGTCTCGAAAAGACCAAAAAAATAAAAAATAAAAAATAAAAATAAAAATCCCCTAACTATGCTGGGCGTGGTGGTACACGCCTTTAATCTCAGTATTTGGGAGGCAGAGGCAGGCAGATCTCTGTGAGTTTCGAGGCCAGCCTGGTCTACATAGCAGTTGGGACTAAAGCGAGACTGTCTAAAAAAAAAAAAATCCCCTAAGCATTCTTTAACCCAAGGAAGATTAAGACTAACACGGCATGCAATGGCATGTGTTGTGTTTTGTTACTCATTTTCAGTCCATCAGATTTGGGAACTGACAAACACACCTATTACTTTTCGAACTGGTGTGAGGAAATGTCTGAGAAAAGCAACCTTAGCAAAGAAAGGTTTAGTGTGGTCTCACAGTTTGAGGGTCTAGTCTACCACGGCAGGAGAGGTGTGGCAGCCCCCGATGTAATGGCTGGTCACGAGGAGGCTGGTCGAACCTGCCAGAAGCCAAGAGAAGATCGCTGGCTCTAAGGACCCTTTCTCCTTGTAATTCAGGCTGAGCCCCCAGCCCATGGGTAGCGACACCCACATTCCGGGTGAACGTTCCCTCTTCACCTCTCTAAAAATGCCCTCAAAGACACTCTCAAGAGGTAGATTCAGATGGATCTCTATGAGATCTAGCTGGTCTACATAGCAAGTTCCAGGCCAGCCAGGGCAACATAGTGAGATCCTGTCTCAAAAACAACAAAACAAAACACATAAAAACAAAACAAAACAACACAAAACAAAACAAAACAGCAAGCAAGCAATTTAATGAGCACAAAATTTCTTACTTTTAAACTGATAGGAGAGATAGCTCAGTGGTTAAAAACACTGACTGCTCTTGCAAAAGACTCAAGTTTATTTCCCAGTACCCACATGGCAACTAACAGCTATATATATTTCCAGTTCCAGGGGATCGAACATTCTCTTCTGGCCTCCACGGGCACTGCATACATGAGGTGCACTCAACATACATACAGGCAAAACATTCATACACATAAAAATAATTTTTTAAAAAAAATCAAAAAATAACTTAAAAATCCAAGTACTGGGGCTGGAGAGATAGCCTAGCGGTTAAGAGCACCAACTGCTCTTGCAGAGGACCTGGGTTCGATCCCCAGAACCCACATGGCGGCTAAGAACTATGTGTAACTCCAATTCCAGGAGAACTCCAGTTCCAGGGGAATCCCATGCCCTCTTCTGAACTCCGTGGCTTTGCACAACACGGGTGCACAGATCTACATGCAGACAGTACATTCATACACATAAAAAAANTGAATTTCCCTTATCCAAAATACTTGGGACCAGGTGGCTTTTGGATTTCAGAGGCTTTTGTTGTTATTTGCATACACATAACAAGTCTCCTGGGGATGACATCCTAGTCAAAACATAATTCATGTATATTTCTCCTTTTTTTCCCCCATGCTAGGGAGTGAGCCCAGAGCTTTGTGCATAATAAGTGTTCGTTTCTCACTGGGTCCTGTAGCCTCAGCCCCTTATTTTAATATTAATTTTTATTAAGTATTGATTGATTGAGTTTGATTTGGTTATGTGAATGTTTTACCTGCATGTGTGTAAGTGTACACAGCATTGCATGCCTAGAGGCAGTGTTACAGAACAGTGTGTTAGCTGGCCAGTTGGGTGCTGGGAATACCAGGTCTCAGCAGAACACACTCTCTTAACCACTGAGCCAGTGCTCTTACACGAGCCTCACTAGCTTTATTTCTGAGAGGACCACGAAATTGTCCAAGATGGCTTCACTGAACTCATATCATCTGCCTCAGCTTCCTGAGTTTAGAAATAAAATCCGAGGTCCAAAGACCTACGGATAATCCACCCCAAATGAAGAACAAAGGACAACAGTGAAATTAACTCAGCAAGGCAAAGCTTTTACTTTTGCAGGAGGGTGTGTTGACTCACGCCACTGAGCAAGCACACTGAGCTGGAAGTTTGATTGGCTTTTATCTTAACACAAGAGTACTGTGTCCTTCCCCCCATTGGCTGGACTCCAACCCTATAGTCTTGTAGTTGGTTAGTTTTAAAAGAATCGGAGCAAAGGAAATGAAAGGAGGTGCGGCTCTGGGCCTTTGTGTAAACAAAAATTTTACAAGGTGTGGAGGGAGTACAAAATAGCCTTAACAAAGGTTACATTCCTGTGAATTTCTTTTGATTGAAAACGTGGGTGAATCCTTTTGTTTAATTATTCCCCCAGAGCACCTGAGATTAACAGGCGCTGTAGCACCAGGCCAGGCTAGATTGCTTGCTTTCTCTTCTTTTTAAATGTATTTTGTATTTTTTTTATAATGATACCTGATTTAATGGGTCACCCATGTGTGTAGTGCACCCTGTGTTGTACAATGCCTCAGAGGGTCAGAATGCACGGACTCCCCTTGGAACTGGAGTGCTGGACTGTTGTTAGTGCCTGTGTGTGCAGGGAACTAGACCCAGGTCTTCTAAGAGCCAGCCATGCTCTTTTAACACTGAGCATCTGTCGAGAACCCTGCTTTTCTCTTTCCTCTTTCTTCCATCCTTCCCCCCGCAAAGAAGCTCTCCAGTTTCTCCGATGCCCCATCTCTGTTCTTCTCCTCTCTCTCAACCAGTTTTACTTGTAGTGAGGCTGGGGCTGGAACTTGCTTATGTGAAACCATTAGTAGCCTTTAATCTGAGTCCTCCTCCCTCAGCCTCTCTAGTCTTATGCTGGCTGTGGAATTTACAGGTAGCACAACCGCCCAATTCAGCCCATTCATGTTTTTCTTTCATACACAGCTCACACAAGTATCCTGGGCTGTGTGCCCATGTTTGATTGCAAACAACATCGGTTAGCAGTGAAATTCTATTGTGTGTGGGCTATTTGCATTAAAGTTTCAGGGGCCTGAGAGAGATGGGCTCCGCAGTAAGAGCCGACCGACTGCTTCGCTGAGGCCCCTGGTTCAATTCCCAGCACCCACATGGTGGCTAAAGAACATCTTGTATACGCTAGGTGTGGGTGGACACACCTTTTAATCCTATCAACTTGGGAGGCAGAGGCAGGGGGATCCTGTGACCTCAAGGCCAGTCTGGTCTTTTTTTTTACAAGGTAAGATTCCAGGCCCAGCTGGGGCTACCGAGAAGACCGCTGTCTCAAAAAAAAAAAAAAGTTTCAGTTGGAGACCTTTGGATTTCAAGATGAGGAATGCTTAACCTTGATAGAGAACTGCCTCTCTCTGCCTGTGTCAGAGCGGCAGGGGAATTCTAGAAGGTTACCAATTCACTGACGCTATATTGAGTAACTACTAGTGCCATGCGCTGCTATCATTGGTCAAAGGGTAAATGTTAAAACAAACCTGGTGCTTGCAGTCAAATCTGTGTGTCATGGAGGGAAAAATAATAAGTACACCATTCTCATGACCACATGGTGTTGATGAACCCATGCTGTGACTGGCTCCTTTGCAGAGGTCCACGGATGGTCCCTCTCCAAGTGTCCCTAAGCACTTTGGGTAAACGGGGATGCCATCACAAGTGTGCTGGGAGTGAGGATGCCAGGAGTCTGGGGGGAACTTGGAATGTGATTAGCACTTTGGAAGAGACCCAGAGGAAGGCTGAGTCGCTGCACAAGAACAGAGATGAGAAGGGAAGGAAAGTTGGGAGGCTCTCGGGTAGAATCAGAAGGGTTATATGGTACTAATTCCAAAGAGGGGAATGTATGAAGGGTTTAAAGCCAGTGTATAGATCTAGTCTTCAACAGCTTTGTTCTGGTTGGCCCTGTAGAAAATGGGTTCTAGAAGGAGAAGAGTAGAAACTGAGTAGTGAGCAAGGACACTGCATCCTGGTCCAGGTTACAGATGGCCATCACACCAGGTGATTAGCAGTGGCGGTGGACAGAAGTGGCTGGTTCCAAGAACTAAGTCTAAATATGATTTGGACTTGACCTCAGGATGTGAGAAGGAAGGGGCAGGAAACACCAGGTAACAACCTTAGGTTTCCAGCCTAAGCAACAGCTAGATGTTCATGCAGTTTGAAGAGATGGAGGCAAAGGGTGACACAGAGGGTAGCAGGAGGGGAGGTCGTGGATTCGTCTGCAGACATGTTGGGGTTTCACTTTAGCCTACAGCACAGCTGTATATTATCTCAGAGCTCGTATAAGTGTCTGGTCTAGAGCCTGGCAGTCACAGTCATAGGTGATGCTAACTGAAGACTGAGATGTAGAAGAGATTCCTGGAGCTGTGAAACTGAGCAGCTGGTGGAGCCCGGGCTGAAAAGGCAAGGAGAGGGGTGGAAAGAAACAGAAGGAAGCTCCAGGGAACAAGGCAAACAAAAGCCAGAAAACTTATGGGCGGCAGAGTAAGGTGGCAGCGGGAGAGCCCTTTGTGTCAAATAGAGTTAGGGGGGAGTAAGAGCAGTGCAGAAAAGCTCCCACTGTGCTTAGGAATCTGAGCTCATGGTGGCTCTCGATCATTTCATTTCATTGCTGGGAATCAGAATCTGGTTGGGCTTGGGAAGGAGAAACTACGAGGAGAAAAAATAAGTGCAGTCAAGTTTTGCATAGTTTGCAGAATAAAAAAAGGACTTGATCAATATACAGAAAAACACACAAAGAAACCCAACCACAAAAAGAGTGGCATGTGAAAAGACAAACCAGGGAAGAGAACAGAGTCCTGTGTCATCTGAACCGCTTTAGAAGCTAGGTTCTCAACTTGATCCCAACCAAAACTGTGTGTATGCATTGGCAGGGGGGGAGGGGGCACTGCAGGTATGCATGATTATACATGCTTTTTGTCTGTATGTGTGTCATAGTTGGCTTCAGTTTGTCAACTTGAACCCTAATTGGAGAACGTCCTCCATAGAACTGGCCCGCAGCGTGTCCCTGAGATTTTTCTGATTGTTGAGTGATGTGGAAGGGCCCCGCCCACTGTGGGGTAGCCACCACCCTGCAGGGTGCTGTATGATAGAAAGCTGGCTGAGCACAAGTTAGAGGAGCAAGCCAGTAGCAGTGTTCCTCCATGGTGTTGCTTTGGCTTCTGCCCCCAGGTTCCTGCCTTGTGTCCCTGCCTGGTTCTCCTCAGTGGTGAACAGGGACATTTAAGACAAAGAAATCCCTTCCTCTCCAAGGTGCTTTTGGTCCGTGTTTTAAACACAGCAATAGAAAGCTTAGCAGGATGTGTGCTTATGTGTGTGTGTGCACTTATGTGTGTGGTGTGTACTTGTGTATTTGTCTAATTAGAAATTCACTTAAAATGAAATAGCAAGTCTAAAGACAAAGCTGGTAAATAAAGGCCAACAAACATAGCTCTATCATCATTAACGGGGTCAGAACAGAAGAAAGTAAAAGAATATAAGGCAAAAATAACAGGGTCACAGGGGAGATTATATCAGCATATATTACACAAAGACATAAAATATCTAGTACCTTTCCATCTAAAAGTAAAATGCAAAACATAGCAGGAGGACTGATGAAAACCCAGTCTTGGACCAAAAAGTGATAGATTTTCAGAATACAACACCACACACCACACACAAACATATTTTTTTGGGGGGGCTGTAAAGATAGATGGTTAAGAGTACCGGCTTAGGGGCTGGGAGATGGCCTAGCGGTTAAGAGCGCCGACCTGCTCTTGCAGAGGGACCCCGGTTCGATCCCCAGGCCCCCACATGGCGCCTAAGAACCGTCTGTAACTCCAATTCCAGGAGAACTCCAGTTCCAGGCGAATCCGACACCCTCTTCTGACCTCGCGCCATTGCACACCGGGTGCACAAAACTTGCATGCAGACAGTACATAAAAAAAAAAAAAAAAAAGACGTTACTGGCTTTGCCGGGTGTATGGTTACACACCTTTAATTCCAGCACTTCGGAGTCAGAGGCAGACAGATCTCTGAGTTCCAGGCCGGCCTAGTCTACAAAGAGATTCCAGGCCATTGGGCTGCAGGAGACCCTTGCTGCTCTCTTCTTCTGCCCTTCATAGGCATCAGGCAAAACACATATAAAAAAATAAATAAAAAATCTTGAAAATCAACTTTTAAAAAGACAGAGTCTCACAATATAGCTCATGCGTCTGGAGCTCACTGTAGACCAAGTTAGCCTCAAACACAGCAATTCTTCACCCCAGCCTCCTGAGTGCTTATGTACACCCTTCCAGGTAGACATAAGACTACAAATAACACATAAACTATATTCTCTGGTCACCAGGCAATAAAGTGCATAATTAACAGAATGAACAAAAAGTTTAAAGCTAAAAAATCGTGGGAGGCTGGGCTGAGGCAAAAATGTTATGAGTTGAGCTACACAGAAAACCCTTGTTTCAGAGAGAGAGAGAGGAGGAGAGGGACTAGAGGAGAGGGCTAATTTTCTTATTAATTCGTTATTTTTGGGGGGGGTTTTTTGAGACAGGGTCTCCCTGTAGCCCCAGGTGTCCTGGAATTCGCTCTGTAGACCAGGCTGGCCTTGAACTCACAACGGTCCGCCTGCCTCTGCCTCCCAAGTTGCTAGGATTATTAAAGGTGTTTGCACACATGCCTGGCTTCTTATTAATTCTTAGGTCAAAGAAAAATACAAATCATAAGACTAAAAATAGAACATAAACATCAAAATATACTCCAGAGATAGACATGGAGAAAATTCAGATCCTCATACACTCAGACACTTTACTTTGTTACCTCCATGAACATGAGAAACTATAAACTAGGCAAGGAACTCACAGAGCTGTTAATAAGAGACATGAGTCAATTAGAAAATGGGGTTGGTTATGCCAGGTTTTTGCACGGTAGCAAGGAAGGGGGATCTCTGTGAGTTCAAGGCCATCTGGTCTACATAGGCAAACTCCAGGCCAACTGGATAAAGGGAGACCCTGTCTTAAAAATGCCACAAAAAGAAAAGAAAAAAAAATGGGGTTAATGTTTAAACCCAAGTAACGGCTCTTTGAAGAAACCAGTAAAATAGACACACTGTGAAACTTGAAATACCTATTATGAATTAATAGATATCAAACTATAGATATAATGTGTTAATAATTTTAGACGCTTTAGTAACTTTTGATGGGAGGAATATTTGAAAAACTAAAAATGCTAATAATTTAAAAATTCTAAATTCTGTTTTTTTAAAATGATGTGCTTCTAAAAAAAAATACTTTGTGTAGCCAGGCATGGTGATTCATGCCTTTAATCCCAGCACTCAGGAGGCAGAGCAGGTGGTGGATCTCTGTGTGTTGGAAGGGAGCCTGGTAAACAAAGTGAGCTAGGTCAGCTAGGGCTCAGGAGACCCGTCTCAAAAAAGATCCCAGGAGCAGGCGTGGTGGCACATGCCTTTAATCCCAGCACTCAGGGAGGGCAGAGGCAGGTGGATCTCTGAGTTGAAAGCCAGCCTGGTCTACACAGGAGTTCCAGACCAGCTGTGGCTACAGGGGAGACCCTTGTCTCAAAATAAATGGGGGCTCAGCAGTTAAGAACGGTGTTCACAACTTATGGCTATGCAGTGTGGACTGGGAAATGCCAGCAGAGAGGCTGACCCATCTGAACATAGAAGAAAGGAACCTACGACTGCTGAGTCACGACACTGAGCATTTCTCTGAATCTATTTGGAGTTTACTGTTTTATAATGGGCCCTATGAAGTTTACCTTCCAGATACTGCGGAAACTTTCCTACCTCTCCCTTTTATCGGAAAAAGAAAAACATGTGGTAATGAAATCATTCCCTACTGTAAATTAGAGCCAATTGTTACAGTGGTAATTTCCTATAAAACAGGTATTAACTACCCCTTTTTTAATGAGCTGATAGGCATAGGGACTGTGAAGGATATTTCTAGAACCAAATATCAATAGTAAAGTGTTTATAAGCTGTGTAATTAGCAAAATATATTACTACAGGAAAGCTCTGACATCCGCAATGAATTATTCTGCTAGGAGGACGTAGCTCGGGGATTACAACCCCAGCCCCCCCCCCCAAATTAAAGGCTTTTTGCCTATAAGTGGGCTATATACAAGGAGAAAGGCAAAGTACATAAGTCCCTGTTGTCGAAGACCTGGTCCGGTGTAGCATGGAAAAATGTTTTGAGACGTCATTGCTAGCGTCAAACTGGCCTCTGAAATGCCAGAGGAGCATTACCAAAGGCCACTAAAGCAATACAGAAAATTTGGTCTCCCTGAGACAGCAAGGACTCCTCCCTCAGTATCAGCTCACCTCAACAGCCTGGAGATAAGTGCAACAGTGGCAGCCAAGTGTCTATATACATCCCAAATCTAAAATTGGCTATTAGCTCTCTCCTTGAGGAATAACTAAAGTGGATGCCACAGCTTGTGTCCCTCTAGTGGTTAGGAGATGTTATACGCACATAAGACCTGTCACCCTTTATAGAGAAAAAACCACATTTTGGTAGATTAGCATACCATCCAAGCATCTTGTCTATGCTCACAGCTTAGCTTGACCTAATAATTAGTACTGCTTAATTCCTGTACATCCAATAGCTTGTGCTTTGTTCGTATGACTAAAAAGGTATCACTGGAAACTGCTTGTCAACCCATGAAGGGAAACAACCTGAACAGACTAGAGTCCAAAATGACCAACTCCAAAGAAAATAGATGTTTGTTCTTCTCACCCACTTGTGCCCCTTTCCAAAGCCCAGGAACAATTGCGGGAAGAGGAGGTGGGTGGTAGGTAGAATGTAAGGGCTGTGGAAAGATAGGGGTGAATCATGAGACTACAGAATTAGTCTGGACTCCTAATTGATCAACATGCCTGTGCTACAAGCTCTTCAACTGGACTATGGGAACCTTGGGGCTGTTCAAAAATTGGACATAGATACTTGCAAAATGTACCAATTACCTAATTGTATGGCAAACTGAGTAACATCAATGTTATCTGCAACAACTGTGTTATTATATTGTAGAATCCCTTAAAAAAAAAAGAACAGTGCTGTTCTTGCAGAAGACCTGGGTTTAATTTCCCAGCACTCACTGGCCCCCCACAACTGTCCTAACTCCAGTTCAGGGGATCTGATCGCCTCTTCTGACTCCGTGGACATTACATAACCTTGGGAAAAGGCCTATGCTAATGAGAATCTCATTGGACATTTTTCTAGGAGACAATTGGTCCATATGAACCTTCAAAACTATATAAATGTTCATATCCTTGACAAGCAATTTGCATGACCATAGTATTATCATGTGAAGATCCAGTTGAAAAAAAATATGCATTTCTGGGCAGGGGAGATAGATCAATAGGTAAAGTCACTTGTCAGCAATCTGACAACCTAGGTTCCCTGGACAGCACCAACTCTCAAGAGTTGTCCTCTGACATCCGCACATGTACTGTGTACGTCCCCAAAATAATAGTACATTAAATAATTGAAAAATGCATTTTTTTTTGTCTTTCTGAGACAGGGTCTCCCTGCAGCCCCAAACTGTCTTAGAACTCACCATGTTGACAGGATGGCCTCAAACTCACAGAGATCCACCGGCCTCTGGCTCCCAGGTGCTGGGATTAAAGGTGCTCACCCACAGAAAAAGCATTTTTATCAATAGGAAAAAGTTACCAAACAATGTCATTGTGTACAAACAAAGCTCTAATAACTAGTTAAAGGAACAACATATTTATGCATCCATTTCAGTGATGGGAAACAGCTTTTTACTAAGGATATTCTATAGAACACTAATTTTTCTTTTTTTTAAATTTTATTTATTTATTTTATGTGTATGGAGGTACTGTCTGCATGTAGGTTTGATGCCACCCTGTGCGTGCAACGCGGTCAGAGGTCAGAAGAGGGGCATCGGATTACCCTAGAACTGGAGTTCTCCTGGAATTGGAGTTACAGACGGTTCTCAGCCGCCATGGGGTGCTGGGAATCGAACCCGGGTCCTTTGCAAGGAGGTCAGCGCTCTTAACACAGGCCATCTCTCCAGCCCAGAACACTAATTTTTCAAACATTACATGTATCCCATGACTAAATATATTTGGGATTGGCCAGATTCCTGACATGAACAACTTAAAGGAGGAAATGCTATGCTCAGTTTTAGCTGTTGTGGCAGGGAGGGCATGGCAGAGAACAGTTCTCATTGTAGCAAACAAAGGGGGTTATGGGAAGGGGTGGGGCAAGATACAGTCCGTGGACACGCCCGGTTGACAAACTTACGTCTGGCCCCACCTTCTCCATCTCCTGCCCTTTACCACCTTCCAATAAAGCCACCATGCTATGAATCCATCAAGGAATTATACCAGCAGTTAGGTAAAAACCCCAGACCCCAATCTCCAGAAACGCTTCACAGACACCCTCAGCAGAGGACCCGGGTTCGATCCCCAGCACCCACATGGCGGCAGAGAACCGTCTGAAGCTCCAATTCCAGGAGAACTCCAGTTCCAGGGGAATCCGAGACCCTCTTCTGAACTCCGCGGCGTTGCACGACACGGGTGCACAGACTTGCATGCAGACGGTACATTCATACACATACAGAAATAAATAAAATTAAAAAAAAAAATCCCCTGCTGGGTGTGGTGGCACACGCCTTTAATCCTAGCACTTGGGAGGCAGAGGCAGGTGGATCTTTGTGAGTTCAAGGCTAGCCTGGTCTACAGAGCGAGTTTCAGGACAGCTGGGGCTACAGGGAGACCCTGTCTCGAAAAGACCAAAAAAATAAAAAATAAAAAATAAAAATAAAAATCCCCTAACTATGCTGGGCGTGGTGGTACACGCCTTTAATCTCAGTATTTGGGAGGCAGAGGCAGGCAGATCTCTGTGAGTTTCGAGGCCAGCCTGGTCTACATAGCAGTTGGGACTAAAGCGAGACTGTCTAAAAAAAAAAAAATCCCCTAAGCATTCTTTAACCCAAGGAAGATTAAGACTAACACGGCATGCAATGGCATGTGTTGTGTTTTGTTACTCATTTTCAGTCCATCAGATTTGGGAACTGACAAACACACCTATTACTTTTCGAACTGGTGTGAGGAAATGTCTGAGAAAAGCAACCTTAGCAAAGAAAGGTTTAGTGTGGTCTCACAGTTTGAGGGTCTAGTCTACCACGGCAGGAGAGGTGTGGCAGCCCCCGATGTAATGGCTGGTCACGAGGAGGCTGGTCGAACCTGCCAGAAGCCAAGAGAAGATCGCTGGCTCTAAGGACCCTTTCTCCTTGTAATTCAGGCTGAGCCCCCAGCCCATGGGTAGCGACACCCACATTCCGGGTGAACGTTCCCTCTTCACCTCTCTAAAAATGCCCTCAAAGACACTCTCAAGAGGTAGATTCAGATGGATCTCTATGAGATCTAGCTGGTCTACATAGCAAGTTCCAGGCCAGCCAGGGCAACATAGTGAGATCCTGTCTCAAAAACAACAAAACAAAACACATAAAAACAAAACAAAACAACACAAAACAAAACAAAACAGCAAGCAAGCAATTTAATGAGCACAAAATTTCTTACTTTTAAACTGATAGGAGAGATAGCTCAGTGGTTAAAAACACTGACTGCTCTTGCAAAAGACTCAAGTTTATTTCCCAGTACCCACATGGCAACTAACAGCTATATATATTTCCAGTTCCAGGGGATCGAACATTCTCTTCTGGCCTCCACGGGCACTGCATACATGAGGTGCACTCAACATACATACAGGCAAAACATTCATACACATAAAAATAATTTTTTAAAAAAAATCAAAAAATAACTTAAAAATCCAAGTACTGGGGCTGGAGAGATAGCCTAGCGGTTAAGAGCACCGACTGCTCTTGCAGAGGACCTGGGTTCGATCCCCAGAACCCACATGGCGGCTAAGAACTATGTGTAACTCCAATTCCAGGAGAACTCCAGTTCCAGGGGAATCCCATGCCCTCTTCTGAACTCCGTGGCTTTGCACAACACGGGTGCACAGATCTACATGCAGACAGTACATTCATACACATAAAAAAAAAATCCATGCCGGGCGTGGTGGCACACGCCTTTAATCCTAGCACTTGGGAGGCAGAGGCAGGCGGATCTTTGTGAGTTCAAGGCCAGCCTGGTCTACAGAGTGAGTTCCAGGACAGCTGGGGCTACAGGGAGACCCTGTCTTTAAAAAACAAAAAAAAAAAAAAAAAAAAAAATCCAAGTACTTCAGGGGCTGAGGATGTATCCCAGTTGTGAGGCTACTTGCCTAGCGTGCAGGAGGCTCTGGGTTTGATTTCCAGAACCTTATAAACTGAGTGTGGTGCACATACCTATGATGCCAGGACAGGGGAGGCCGGAACAGAGGATCAGTTCAAGGTCATTCCAGGCTGTATTTTTGAGTTCAGGGCCAGCCTGGCTTAAAAACAAACAGACGTTTGGTCTAGAGGTACAGGATGTAATCCAGCTGCTAAGGAGGCTGAGGCAGGAGGGTTACAAGTTCTAGACCAGTGTGGGCTATAAAGTCTTAAAATGAAAGGTAAAAGAGGTCTGGGAATCGAGCTCAGAGATAAAGCACTCACATGAGGCTCTAGGTTTAATCCTTAGTACAACCCCTTCCTCACAAAAAAATACACAAAAAATAGATAGCCTAGAGCTGAAGTTGAGGTTGAAAACTGCAAAAGCACTGTGGACACAGTCTCTGTTGCCACCCTGCCTCTCCAGCGTGGCACAGTCATAGAACACATATAAATACACGAGGCGGCTGCATACAATAAAATTTGATTATGAGCACTTACATTTCTTTTTTTTTTCTTTTTGGTCTTTTCGAGACAGGGTCTCCCTGTAGCCCCAGCTGTCCCGGAACTCACTCTGTAGACCAAGCTGGCCTTGAAGTCAAAGATCCACCTGCCTCTGCCTCCCAAGTGTTAGGATTAAAGGCGTGCACCACCACACCCGGCATGAGCACTTATATTTCAATTGCATATATTCTTCATGTGCTTGGAATATAAACTGTTTTTTATTTTAATCCTTCAACCATTTAAAGATATAAAGACCACTCTCAGCTTACTGGCTATATAAAAACTGACCAAAAGCCATAATTTTGCAGACACCAAACTCTCTTGTCCAGGTCATTTCCATAAACAAAGCTCATGAGAACAGTGGACTTGGGAGGGAGAGAAGGATTGAGACTCTTATTTAATCAAGGGTTGCATAGACTCTGAGGGCAGGAGCAACCTTGACAACCTAGTCTCTGCTTGGTGCTGGGCTAAAGGCTGACATCCTCTTTTCACACTGAGGTTACAGGATGGTACATTTCTAATTCCTTTTCTTAAAGGGCACAGAATCTAAAAGAAATTAATCTGCCTAGACCAAGCTAAGAATGGGAAATGAAGCTAACCTTCAGTGTGGGGTCTTGCCCTAGGAAGAGCCCAGTTTATGGTGACCCACAGAAGGGAGGACAAAAGACTGGACTCAGCACATAAAGCGAGGGCTTCCCAGCCAAGGTCAGCAGAGGCTATGCAATCAGAGAGCTGATGAGAAAACTGAAGAATTCACAGCTCTGCTGTGGCCACCCTAGCACCACAGAGGCCATCCTGGATTGACCCAAATGGATTTCCAGGTGTGACCTCCTAGCTGAGCTGCCTGGGGGCGGGGGGTGCAAAGCAATCCAAAGTGAATTAACTTCTGTTAATTAGGGCCAGACCCTGTAGCAAGTTCACTATGTATAGTAAGGAGCTTGAGCTGCTGTCTGGAGCTGGCATTTAGATTGATTTCTGGGTAATTTTTCTTCCCCCCCCTTTTTTTTTTGTCTTTTTGAGACAGGGTCTCCCTTTAGTCCCAGCTGGCCTGGGGCTCACTATGCAGACCAGGCTGGCCTTGAACTCACAGAGATTTGCCTGCTTCTGCTTCTGGAGTGCTGGGATTAAAGGCATGAGCTACCACGCTTGGCCTTTTTCTCCCTTTTTATAAATGCATCTATACTTACTCTGTAGAAATTTGAGCACAGGGCTGGGGTTATAGTTCTGTGGTAGAGCCCTTGCCTAGCCTGCCCACAGCCCTAGGTTCACAACACCTCAGCACTGGGAGAAAAAAAAATAGCTGGGGCGGGGCCTGGTGGCATGTGCCTTTAATCCCAGCCCTCAGGAGACAGAAGCAGGTGGATCTCTGTGAGTTCCAGGCCAGCCTGGTCTGCATAGCAAGTTCCAGGCCAGCTGGGGCTACAGGAAGACCCTGTCTCAACAAAACAAAACAAAACAAAACAAAACAAAACAAAACAAAACAAAATTGCTGGGTGTGGTGCTGTGTGCCTGTAATTGCTTGCTGAGATTGGGTATGGTAACAAACGCCTTTAATCCCAGCACTTGGGAAGTTAAGGCAGGTGGATAGCTGAGAGTTCCGGGTGGCCTGGAACTTACTATGTAGACCAGGCTAGATCTCAGAGAGCCACCTGTCTCAACTTCTTGAGTGCAGTGATTAAAGATGTATGTCACACACCTTTGTAAATGAATTTTTAAATGTATATTTTGATTGAATTTTTGTTCGTTTCATACAATGTGCCTAGTCATATTTAGACTGCTCCCCTCTCTGAGCCCTCCATAGTCCACCCACAGGATTTCATGCATTCTGTTATATATATTAAGGCCTTTCAAGTTTGTGTACCCAGATGTCCCTCAGTTCGAGTTCACTCACTGAAGCCTGGCCAGCCTATCTAGCATCACCCCCTCAAAGAAGACTGATTCTCCCTCAGCCAGCAGAGATCAGCTGTCAACAGTTCCTCAGCTAAGATTACGGCCTGCTGCATCTTTCCCCAGTTCTATGCCGGGTTTTGTCTGCTTGAGTTTGCATGGGTCTTGTGCGCGATATCACCATTGGTGTAGGTCAAAGAGAACCTGGAGGACTCTGTTTCCTTATGGCCATGCACCACCCCTGGCTCTTACAATCTTTCCATCCCCTCTTCCACAACGGCCCCTGAGCCCTGGGTGGAAGAAGTTTACTCCAGGAACATTCACTCTGCAGTCTTATACTCTACATTTTGACCAGTTGTGACCTTCTGTGTTCATTGCCCTCTGTTGCTTTGATGAGAGTTGGGAGATGCACAATAATCTCTCTACTCCCTGTTCCATTATGTTCCATGAGCCTTAGGTGTAGAGGTTCCATTGTAGATCTGTCACTTAGGGCTGAGTACCTCACAAACACTTATTCTCTGTGTGTGACCAGTTGTAGAACTCTATAATTCAGAATATGTATGGAATATAATATATAATATACATGTCATATAATACAGTTGTAAAATAATATAACCAAATAATTCCAAGAAAAAAGGAAAAATTTAACATCACAAAATAAATTTAACAACAACAAATCACTTTTACTCAGTGGGTCAAAGTGAAAAAAAAAAAAAAAAGACCACTAGACATGGTGGCCTATGCCTTTAAGCCTAGCATTCAGGAGGCAGAGGCCAGTAGATCAGGCAGAGCTCTCTGAGATCAAGGGCAGCCTGGTCTACATAGCAAGTTCCAGGATGGTTGGGGCTACATAGTGAGGCCCTTTCTTTTTTTTTTTTTNAAAGTTGAATTAACTTCTGTTAATTAGGGCCAGACCCTGTAGCAAGTTCACTATGTATAGTAAGGAGCTTGAGCTGCTGTCTGGAGCTGGCATTTAGATTGATTTCTGGGTAATTTTTCCCCCCCCTTTTTTTTTTTTCTTTTTTGAGACAGGGTCTCCCTTTTAGTCCCAGCTGGCCTGGGGCTCACTATGCAGACCAGGCTGGCCTTGAACTCACAGAGATTTGCCTGCTTCTGCTTTCTGGAGTGCTGGGATTAAAGGCATGAGCTACCACGCTTGGCCTTTTTCTCCCTTTTTATAAATGCATCTATACTTACTCTGTAGAAATTTGAGCACAGGGCTGGGGTTATAGTTCTAGTGGTAGAGCCCTTGCCTAGCCTGCCCACAGCCCTAGGTTCACAAACACCTCACGACTGGGAGAAAAAAAAAAAAAAAAATAGCGGGCAGGCTTTAATCCAGCCTAGGGACAGAAAGCAGGTGGATCTCTGTGAGTTCCAGCCAGCCTGGTCTGCATAGCAAGTTCCAGGCCAGCTGGGGCTACAGGGAAGACCCTGTCTCAACCAAAACAAAACAAAACAAAAACAAAACAAAACAAAACCAAAACAAAATTGCTGGGTGTGGTGCTGTGTGCCTGTAATTGCTTGCTGAGATTGGGTATGGTAACAAACGCCTTTAATCCCAGCACTTGGGAAGTTAAGGCAGGTGGATAGCTGAGAGTTCCGGTGGCCTGGAACCTTACTTTTAGACCAGGCTAGATCTCAGAGAGCCACTGCTTCTGCCTCCCATGACAGATTAAAGGTATGTCACACACTTAAAAAATTTTTAAATGTATATTTTGATTGAATTTTTGTCGTTTCATACAATGTGCCTAGTCATATTTAGACTGCTCCCCTCTCTGAGCCCTCCATAGTCCACCCACAGGATTTCATGCATTCTGTTATATATATTAAGGCCTTTCAAGTTTGTGTACCCAGATGTCCCCAGTTCGAGTTCACTCACTGAAGCCTGGCCAGCCTACTAGCATCACCCCCTCAAAAGAGACTGATTCTCCCCTCAGCCAGCAGAGATCAGCTGTCTAACAGTTCCTCAGCTAAGATTACGGCCTGCTGCATCTTTCCCCAGTTCATATGCCGGGTTTTGTCTGCTTGAGTTTGCATGGGTCTTGTGCGCGATATCACCATTGGTTGTAGGTCAAAGAGAACCTGGAGGACTCTGTTTCCTTATGGCGACCCCCACCCTGGCTCTTACAACATCTTTTCCATCCCCTCTTCCACAACGCCCTGAGCCCTGGTGGAAGAAGCTTTACTTCAGGAACATTCACTCTGCAGTCTTATACTCTACATTTTGACCAGTTGTGACCTTCTGTGTCATCAGCCCTCTGTTGCTTTGATGAGAGTTGGGAGATGCACAATAATCTCTCTACTCCTCTTTCCATTATGTTCCATGAGCCTTAGGTGTAGAGGTTCCATTGTAGATCTGTCACTTAGGCTGGCAATCAAGACAATTCTCTGTGACCAGTTGTAGAACTCTATAATTCAGAATATGTATGGAATATAATATATAATATACATGTCATATAATACAGTTGTAAAATAATATAACCAAATAATTCCAAGAAAAAAGGAAAAATTTAACATCACAAAATAAATTTAACAACAACAAATCACTTTTACTCAGTGGCGTCAAAGTAAAAAAAAAAAAAAAAAAAAGACCACTAGACATGGTGGCCTATGCCTTTAAGCCTAGGCATTCAGGAGGCAGAGGCCAGTAGATCAGGCAGAGCTCTCTGAGATCAAGGCAGCCTGGATCTACATAGCAAGTTCCAGGATGGTTGGGGCTACATAGTGAGCCCTTTCTTTTTTTTTTTTTTAATTTTATTTATTTTATTATTATGTGTACAAATGTACTGTCTGCATGTAGATCTGTGCACCCGTGTCTCCGCAATGCCACGGAGGTCAGAAAAGGGCATCAGATTCCCCTGGAACTGGAGTTAAAGACGGTTCTCAGCAGCCATGTGGGCGCTGGGGATCGAACCCAGATCCTCTGCAACAGCAGTTGGTGCTCTCAACTGCTGGGCCAACTCTCCAGCCCGTGAGGCCCTCTCTTAAAAACAAAAAAGATGGCCTAACGGTTGAGAGCATCGACTGCTCTTGCAGAGGACCGGGGTTCGATCCCCAGCATCCACATGGTGGCTGAGAACCATCTGTAACTCCAATTCCAGGAGAACTCCAGTTCCAGGGGAATCCGAGACCCTCTTCTGACCTCCGCGGCATTGGGTGCACAAACCTACATGCAGACAGTACATTCATACACATATAAAAATAAATTGAAAAAAATTAAAAACAAAAAAACAGGGGCTGGAGAGATGGCTCAGTGGTTTAAGAGCACCGACTGCTCTTCTTGCAGAGGACCCAGGTTCAATTCCCAGCACCCACATGGCGGCTAAGAACCGTCTTTAACTCCAGTTCCAGGGGAATCTTCTGATCTCCAAGGGCATTGCACAACACGGGTGCACCAACCAACATGCAGACAGTACACGTACACATAAAAAAAAAAAAAAAATAAATAAAAAAAGATTGCCGGGCGTGGTGGCGCACGCCTTTATCCAGGCACTTGGGAGGGCAGAGGCAGGTGGATCTTTGTGAGTTCAAGGCCATGCCTGGTCTACAGAGTGAGTTCCAGGACAGCTGGACTTACAAGGAGACCCTGTCTCGAACAAGGACGAAAAAACAAAAAAAAAAAAAAAAAAAAAAAAAAAAGATGAAAAAAAACCCTAAAGAAAAAAGTTATTGTATGAATCAGCTCTCTCACTCCTGGGCATATCCCATATCCTAAGTCACTCCATAACTCCATATCCTGCCATTCAGATATGTATCCACCCACTTATTGCTGCTCTATTCAGCATGGAAATGGAACCAACCTACTTGTCCAATAACATATGAATGAATAATGAAAATCCGCTACATACACATATACATTATATATATATATATATAATGGAATATTGTTGAGCTCTAAAGAAAAATGAAATAAAATTCAGAAGAAAATGGATGGACCTAAGATGTATACTATTAAGTGAAGTCATCTAATCACAGAAAAAAAGACTTGCATGTTCTCCCTCAATATGTGGAACCTAGTGTATAATATATACCTGTACAATGGTAAACAAATGTGTGGCTGTACTATAACATTTTTTTTGTACTATAACATTTTAAAAGGCCAACAATAAATCGGCTTAAAAAATAAAAAGGACAACAATAAATGGCAATTTTAAAAATGACATACTTTTGCCAGGCGTTGTGGTGCATGCCTTTAATCCCTGTACTCAGGAGGCACAGGCGGGTGGATCTCTGTGAGTTCAAGGCCAACCTGGTCTACATAGTGAGCTCCAGGTCATCTGGACTAAAGGGAGACCCTGTCTCAGAAGGACAAAAAAAAAAATGGCATACTTTTTATGGAGTGTATGTGTACTCAACTTTCTGGGTATTGAAGTAGCAAGAACCATTCCTGCATTCCATGTGCTATGTCTCTGTGGTAGTGATGGTGAACTTTCTTTTGAATTCCAATGACCATTATTACTACAATAGGAGTTAGATGACTAGCCAATGAATACATTTAAAGATTTGGGTTTTTTTTTTTAATGCTTAGCTAGTGTAAAAAACAGAGGGAATCATATTAGTCCAACAACTTGATGACAAATTACATATATGAGCTCTACATGAGTCCATGTGTATAGTTAACAAGCTACCTAACAAGACTACCTAACAAGAAACAGTGCCAGACAAGAGAAATCTCCCATGATAGTCAGAGACTCCCCAAATTACCCAGGCTATTGCAACAGCCCTGGATTGCATCCTAGAACATGAAGGTAAGATCCTGTTGCTGAAGACAAGACATACTTCATTGACTGGATTTGGAGCAATGGAGCTAGAACTGATCCGGAAGCCACCTCCCCTGAGGGCTAGTTCTCATAGTTTTGGAAAGCACCATGCAAGCTGGAAAAGAACATCAATCGATGGTCCAACCCCAGCTTTAAGGCCTAATAACCAAAACAATAACTGGTACAGCAAACTATATTGGGGCAGTAGTGGCAGTTTTATCTTGGAGGTAATCAACAGTTATCTAATTATACTTAAAGCCCAATCAGTGTGAGGAAACTTGTATGTGGTACTATAAACATAGCCAAATATACATGGCTGGAGAGGTCATAGATTTTTAGAGAAAACTCCAAGGCTGTCATATCCCTAGAAAAATGTAATTAATGTCTTACTACGTGCAAAACATAGATCCTTATATTTACAGAAAAGTATCGCAGTCACCACTCAAGGAAGCTTCTTTTGCAACAGAGGGAATTTATTACAGAGTTCCACAACTGGTCACAACAGAAATTGTGAATTGCCCAAGCCTAAATGACACGTCTACAATGCAACATCTACACCTGTGGCTCACAGAACATAGTGGAACAGAGGGTAGAGAGAACACTAATGCATCTTTCAACTCTCATCAGTGAAGCTCCCTCATGCACCAGAGGGTCAGGAACACAAAAGGACACAAATGGCCAAAGTCTAGAGAATAAGAGTCTGTAGAGAGTGGATCCTTGGACAGGACTCCTGTATTAAACTCCACCAATCAGAAACTCAGGGACCATTGAGGAAGAGGCAGAAATATTGTAAAGAGTCAGGGAGGAGGTGCATGACCATATGGAAAAAGACCTACAGCAATGGAGACAGCCTGCACAAGACCCACGGAAACTCAAGCGGACACAGGATAGAACTGGGGAAATGGGCAGCAGTTCCTAATCGTAGCTGAAGAACTATTGGTAACTGATTACTGCTGGCTCAGGAAGAGCTGATCTTCTTAAAGGGAGGGACTCTAGATAGGCTGACTAGACTTCAATGGATGAACACCGAGGCTGCCTGGGGATAATAACTTGACTCCATAGGCCTTAACACAAATGACAGAATGCAGGAATTTCAGTGGGGGGCTATGGGTGGATGTCAATGGGGGGAAGGGATATAAAGATGATTAAAATGTTATGAAATACACAAAAAATTCAATAAAAAATTTACCCCCCAATTTTTTTTGGTCTTTTTGAGACAGGGTTTCCTTTTAGGCCCAGCTGTTCTGGAACTCACTATGTAGACCAGACTGGCCTTGAACTCACAGAGATCTGCCTGCCTCTGCCTCCCAAGTGCTGGGATTAAAGGAGTGCACTACCACAGCAAGACTCCAAAATTTTTTAGTCAAGTATGTGTGTGTGCATGTCCCTATGTGGGTATGTGCCTGTGAGTGCACGTGTAGGCCAGAAGAGGGTTGGATCTCCTGGTTATAGGAGGTTGAGGACTGCCTGATGTGGATGTTGGGAACTGAACTTGGGTCCTTTTCAAGAGCAGTATTCACTCTTACTCACTGAGCCATCTCTCCCCCTGTCCTTTTTAAATATACCTTGCCTTTAAGCTTTATTTCCCAAGAGAAGAGGTACCACTAAAGCAGGGGCAAACCCAGGACCTAACCATGAGGCAAGCACCCCACCACTAAACCCACCCGTTGATTCCAGCCCTTCTCAACCCACCTCCGTTTCTTCTCTTTGGTTATGGAACTTTGTGCTGGGAAGCTTTAGTGTCACTTGGCACCCCTGGGTTAAGGGAGCCTCAGTCGGGGAATTGTCTCCATTGGATTGGCCTGTGGCCATGTCTGAAGAGCATTTTCTTGATTGTTGAGTGATGTGGGAGGGCCCAGCCCACTGTGGGTGGAACCACCCCTGGGCAGGTGGTCCTGTGTTATATAAGAAAGTAGTTGGATGGCTGCGCGTGGTGGCACACACCTTTAATCCTAGCAGTTGGGAGGCAGAGGCAGGCAGATCTCTGTGAGTTCAAGGCCAGCCTGGTCTACACAGTGAGTTCCAGGACAGCTGGGGCTACAGGGAGACCCTGTCTCAAAAAGACAAAAAAAAAAAAAAAAAAAAAAAAGAAAGAAAGCAATTGGAGCCTGGGCCAGGTGCCCATGGCCTATTCTTGCTCCTGCCTCCAGTTTCCTGCCCTGAGTTCCTACCTTGGACGCCCTAAGTGATGAACTGTGACCTAGAAATGTGAACCAAATAAACCTTTTCTTCCCCCAAGTTGGTTTGGTCAGAGTGTTTTGTCACAGCAATTGAAAGGACTCTTTCTCTTCAATGTGTCCACAGGTTTTATACCCTTGCTTAAGCTGAGTACATTTTCTAATGTTTTGCATAATTAAATACACATTTGACAAATCAGAACAGTTCTGAAATAGGACAGGGGTCTCCCCAGAGAGGAAATGCTAATTGTTTATAGTTTCTTCAGCTCTTTTGATTTCCTAGGATGCATTTAATAATTTCATTATGTCCCGTTTCTGCTGTCCAAGATTCCTACTACCCTCATTTTTATGGAAGCTGGGGGGGGGGCGGTAAGTGCATTTTAAATGACATGCTTTTCTACCTTGGACTTGAGATCAGATATTATATACAAGCCACTGTTCCTAAGTGCCTCTGATAATGACTAAAATGTTTCCTTTTATACTTTTATAATATAAAAAAATTTAAGCCTATTATTACCCTCTGTGTTTCTGTGTTATTCTTAATCTGGTTTGGACATCCTAAAAAATCATTTTCTCTTACCACCATCCATTGAAATACCAACTGACCTCCACAAAATTTCCCTAAATGAATCAACCTTTTCATATTGCTTCAGTTATGTTTATTTTTCCTAGTGAAACTTATAGTTGGTATTTGTTTTTCAGACTCTTCTGAAGGAATGCTTCTGCATTCAAACATTCTCTTTATGGGTTCCCTAGCTGAAATGCCCGATATTTTATATGCACTCCAAAATGCATTTGAGAATGAGACTGCCTGCAGTTTGCTTTTGAAAACTGGCCTTTTATGTCTTTTCTTTTTTTTCTACAGCTGCACTCCACTTTTTTTTTTTATTCAGATTTCACTCCACTCCAGTGCAATCTGAAATCCTAATACTAACAACATGCACAAGAACCTGACAGTGACACTGTGGCACATGACTCTAATCGCAGCTCTTAAGAGGCAGGTCCAAGGTCAGCCTGGTACCAGGCCAGCCACGAATACATAGTGAGACTCTGTTTCAGAAAACAAACATACAAATGAAAAAAAACAACCCAAGACTGTGGCAAGACCACTCAACGGGTAAAGCTGCTCGGCTGCCTAACCCAATGACCTTAATTCACTTTCATACTACATGGTGGAGAGTCCCAACTTGAAAAAGTTGCCCTTTGACACACACACACGCGCACACACACACACACACACACACACACACACACACACAACTATGCTCCCCCAATAAATAAATGTGATTCAAAATTTAAAAGACGAAAAACTGGGCTAGAGGGATGGCTCAGTGGAGAGGACCTGGGTTTGGTTCCCCTCATCACATGACACCTAAAAATCGTCCTTAACTCCAATTTCAGGAGATCTGACATGTTCTGACCTCCATGGGCATTGCACAACATGGGTGTACATAAATACATACAGGCAGAATACTCAGACACATAAAAAAAAAACACTGAAAACTGAACTCAACACATTTTGGGAGTACTTCACAAACTAGGAAATACTGGAGACAGGGTCTCTCTATAGTCCCAGCTGGCCTGGAGCTCGCTATGTAGACCAGGCTGGCCTTGAACTTGGAGATCCACCTGCCTGTGCCTCCTGAGTGTGAGACCACTCCCAGCTCCTGGCTGCCCATTTTTGAAGGGTGATCTCCAGCTTTGTTCTATGAAGGGATAGAAGGTAGGAAGGGTGCGACTGAGTAAATTACAGAGCTTTTCATGAGAAAGTGTTCACAACAGAAATGAAGTGCAAAGGTTGTTCTCCGCATTTACTCTAGGTCTCACTATACAAGTTGGCTGGCCTGGAACTCTATGTATCCTAGGTTAACCTCAAGCTCAAGATCTACTTTTGCCTCCTAGGTGTGTGATTTCAGGCACATGCTACCATAACTGACAGCCTTATTATAAACTAATGAAATATTAGTAGTATACATAGATATTTTAAAATCAGTATATAAAATATTGTGGAATGACTACATCAAATTTTGGGAGGGAGGTTGAGACAGAGTTTTCCTGCAGCCACAGCTGGCCTGGAACTTGCTATGTAGACCAAGCTGGCCTCCATCTAACAGAGATCCACCTGCCTCTGCCTCTCAAGTGCTGGGATTAAAGGTGTGTGCCACTATGCCCAGTTTTTTTTTTTCTCTTCCTCTTTTAGGCAGGGTCTCTCACTATATAGCACTGGCAGGAAGCCTGGAAGTCACTATGTAGAGCAGGGTATGCTTGAACTCACTAAGATCCACCTACTTCTGCCTCCCAAGTGCTGGGATTAAAGGTGTGTACCACCACATCTTATCAACTATATAAATTTTAATTAATTTATTTTTATGTATGTGAGTGTATTGTCTGCATGTACCTGTCTCTTTCAGTACCCATGGAGGACAGAAGAGGATGTTGGATCCCCTAGAACTGGAGTTACAGAACATTGTTAGCTGCCACGTGAGTGCTGGGAATCAAATCTGGGTCTTCTGTAAGAACAGCCAGTGCTCTTAACCACTGAGCCATCTCTCCAGCCAAATACTTGGTCACTCATTCTAGGCATCAGTAGCACACCACATGGTTACACTGAGGTACTTGTTTACTCTCCCGCTAGGCTCCTAGCTTCCCACATGTGGCTTATCTTAGCATTATATGCTAACCCGTCCCCCTGAGCTCCGAAGACTTGTCTTCTTTCAGATGCTCAGGTTGGTCCAGTCCCCATACTGGAAAAGAGAACTGGTTTTGTCTTCTACATTTGCTAAGCTGAACTGGGTAAGTCTGAAACCTCAAATGTACCTTTCCTAGCTGTATGAAAGAAGCTAGGCAGGCAAGAGAAAACAGAGGGTCACATACAGGGGGGACAACTCTGTCACAGAACCAGGGTAGGCCGGGAAGACCTGATATGACAGCTTCAGTACAGCCCTGCCTGAATTTGTTTCTGGTTATACCTGTAAATTAATTTTTGGTTTGTGTGTGGCTGAATGTGTTCAACTGTTCATGTGGAGGCCAAAGGTCAACCTCAGGAGCCAACTGCTTTTTTTTTTTTTTTTTAATGCAGGGTTCCTTGCTGGGACCTGAGTGTTCCAGTTTAGGGCAGCCTAGCAGGCTAGTGAGTCCAGGGACCTGCCGTGTCCACCTCCACAGCAATGGTGTATAAACCTGTGCCAGGCCTGGTATTTATCTTTCTTCTCCCTCCTCTCCCTCCTCTTCCTCCTCCACCTTCTTCTTGGAGACAGGGTCTCCCTGTAGCCCTTGCTGGTCTAGAACTTGCTATGGTAGACCAGGGTGGCCTCCATCTCATAGAGATCTGCCTGCCTCTGTCTCCACAGTGCTAGGATTGAAGTATTGGAACCATGCCTGGCCAACCCTGTTGTATGTGGGTTCTGGAGACGAGCAATCTCTCCAGAACCTTTTCTTCTGTTTCTGCTTAAGTTACTTTAAGTTAGACTTCTGTAATTTTCACCTAGGGAGTCTGCCACATATACTACAAAGGTGGTGAGAAAATGTTTGTAAAAGTAACAAAATATTTAAATGATCTCTTTTTTTTTGTCTTTTTGAGACAGGGTCTCCCTGTAGCCCCAGCTGTCCTGGAACTCACTCTGTAGACCAGGCTGGCCTTGAACTCACAAAGATCCGCCTGCCTCTGCCTCCCAAGTGCTAGGATTAAAGGCGTGCACCACCACACCCGACTAAATGATCATTTTAAATCTTTGCTTTCTCAGGGCTAGAGAGATGGCTCAGCAGTTAAGAGCACTGGGTACTCTTGCAGAGGACCTGGGTTCAATTCCTAGTATCCACATGGTGGCTAACAACAGTCTGTAACTCCAGTTCCAGGGGATCTGATGCCCTCTTCTGACCTCTGAGGCATTACACAAGTGCACTCACATTAGATGTAAGCAATACACTCATATACATAAAAGTCACAAAATAAAAGTGAAAAATCTTTGCTTTCACAATTTTTAGTCTGTGGTGTCTATTTAGTACAGGTCAAATAGTATAAAAGTGTTTTACCGACCAGTAGTCAAGTTTTTTAAAATTATTTTTTCCAGAATTGAATGTGGGGTGAGGTGGTGATTTTAATGAACTATAGATTTCAACCCCCTCCAGGCTATTTAAAAGTTTCTCTTAATATATTTGAGTTATAAATTATTTATACTTATTCTTCTGCTTAAGCAATAGCTTAAAAATTTTCTGTCTTCAATTAAATTGCCTAAGAGCAAACTGGTATTTTTTAAATCAATATTTCTACAATTAATTACACATTCTGATAACACCTGTTCATTCCAGAGAAAATTATGCATTAATTTTTTTATTAATTTTATTTCTGTATGTGTATGAATGTACTGTCTGTGTGCAAGTCTGTGCACCCATGTTGTACAATGCCGCGGAGGTCAGAAGAGGGTGTCGGATTCCCCTGGAACTGGAGTTCTCCTGGAATTGGAGTTTCAGATGGCTCTTGGCCGCCATGTGGGTGCTGGGGATCGAACCTGGGTCCTCTGCAAGAGTGTCGGCGCTCCCGACCACTAGGCCATCTTTCCAGCTCCTAATTTTTTCTTTAAACAAATTTTTTTGAGACAGGGTCTCCCTGTAGTCCCCAACTCCCCACCCCCACTTTTTTTCTAAGTTACTTAGAAGTTGTTTTGTTTCCCTCCCCCAGAGATCTTTCTTATGTTTGTTGTTGGGTACTTTTCTTATGTTTAGAGAGCTTTAACAAATTTTCTTGAAAAATGAAAAAAATCTCAAATAAAATGATCAATTTTTATGTCATATTCCTGAAAAAGACCAAACCCTTTGTGTGAACATAGAATGTGAGGCAGCACCATGATGGTTTCTCATTCACTGTGGAAAAAAATTAGACACAACTGAAATGTCCATCAATAGCTGCTAAATTATGACAGATCTGAGAAAATGAAATAAGATTTCCTATTGGAAAGAATGAGCTAGAATATATAGGACAAGAAACAATTTCCAAGGTGTATTTTGTGAATGGATGACTTAATCAACAGCTATTTACTGAGCATGTTCTGAATGCCGGGTACTGTCACAAACAATGAGGACATACAAGTTAAGGCAGACAAAGTCTCTGAATCTTATCCTCACATTAGTATATTTCTATTTGTGGAGCTTTTTTTTTTTTGGTCTTTTCGAGACAGGGCCTTCCTGTAGCCCCAGCTGTCCTGGAACTCACTCTGTAGACCAGGCCTTAAACTCCCAAAGATCCTCCTGCCTCTGCCTCACAAGTGCTAGGATTAAAGGCGTGTGCCACCACGCCCGGCTTACTTGTGGAGCTTTTAAGAAAACCTTTTACACATATATTTTCACACATATACTTAAAATTTTTTTTTAATTTTATTATTTTCTTTTTACATATATATTCTTATTAAAAATTTTTTTTATAAATTTATTTTAACAACTCTAGACCCGTGTCCCCCCCCATTCCCCCACCCCACCAGAGCTCATGCATTCTGCCAAACATGCCTTTCATCTCTTTCTCAGTCTTTCTCAATATTTTCCATGAGGACGTTGACTAATGAGCAGAAGTTCATCGTTTCAGTCAGTTCTTCGATGCAGCCCTCTGTTGTTATTTCTAATATGAATCACTCCCAACTGCTTTGGACAAAAGCTCAGGGGGTCATACACAAGAAATACTTACAACTAGGTAATTGGCATTAGCATCCACAGATGAGGGATACCATTCATCGTTTGTTTTTCTGGGACTGTGTTACTTCACTCAGCATGATGTCCTCTAGCTCCAGCCATTTTCTTGCAAAGCTCATGATGTCGTCTTTCTTATTATTTTTTTATGTGTATGAGTGTACTGTCTGCATGTAGGTTGGTGCACCTGTGTCATGCAATGCCGCAGAGGTCAGATGAGGGCTTCAGATTCCCCTGGAACTGAGGTTAAAGACAGTTCTTAGCAGCCATGTGGGTGCTGGAAATTGAACCCAGGTCC
Source organism: Rhizomys pruinosus (assembly GCA_009823505.1). Taxonomy (NCBI): domain Eukaryota; kingdom Metazoa; phylum Chordata; class Mammalia; order Rodentia; family Spalacidae; genus Rhizomys; species Rhizomys pruinosus. The sequence continues at coordinate 813,167 of VZQC01006291.1, read as the reverse complement.
TCTCCAAGAGTAGTCAGTGCTCTTAACCTCTGAGCCATCTCTCCAGCCCCCACACAAATACTTTTATAAATAAGAAAGTATAACTTTACTTATTTTATTTACTTTGTTGTTTAAGACAGGATCTCTGTGTAGCCATAGTCAGCCTGGAACTTGCTTTGTAAGCCAGGTCCAGCTACTTTTGGCTCCCAAGTGCTAGGATTACAGACATGCCAGGAGTAGAAACACTGATTTAGATAGGTCTTGTTGGAACTTGCTATACACCCGAGGATGACCTTGAGCTTCCTGACCTCTTGTCTCCACCTCTGAAATACTGGGATTACAGGAGTGTCCACTACCATACCCAGCTTTATGTGATGCTGGGACTGAACCCTGGACTTCCTGCATCCTAGGCAAATACTCTACCAATTGACCCATTTTTTGAGATAGAGTCTTGCTATTATAAAACCCTAGCTGGCTTGGTACTCACTAAGTAGCCAGGATGGCCTTGAAATTATAATAATCATAAAGACCCTTCTGAGTGCTCTGATTATAAGGGTGGGTATGTCACCATGCCCGGCATAAGGCAGACTTACTACTATTACAATGTAAAGTTATATGCAGTGCTTATAACCTTCCGTTTAAGTAGATAAGCATAATTTAAGGTTAATGTAATTCCAAGCAAGATGCATAGAGGAATGCCATGTAGCAATGGTTGAATTAGGAGTCCTTTATTAATAGCCAGTGGTCAGAGAGGGAGCTAATGCCTCAAAGAACTCTTGACCCCAAGGAGAAGCAGAACAGGGTTTAGAGGGCTTAAAACCACAATTATATCATGCCAGTGGTAAAACCAACAACCATAGTTACATCAGATCACCATAGTTACCAGGCTGGGGCAGGTCAGTTAAACAGGTTTTCAGTTAACAAAAAGTTTTGGTGGGAGGACGTGCTACCAGGCTACCTATAAGTTTCCCAGTATTGTAGAACAATGTACTTCCTGAAACTGCCTGCATGAGATGTTCTGCCTGGCTGGCTGCAGTGGGAATGGATGGGCAAAACACAGGGTAAAGCGAACGTCAGCTAGAGCAAAATGGACTTTTGTTTTGCCATTTCACTAGAGTCACTGCTTGCTGAAAAATTGCAAACCTATGACCAGAAATGCTCATTTCCCACTCATTCTGACTGCTGCTGCATGGTGTTCCATTGAATTTGTTTAAATGAATCAAGAGTATACTAGAGAAACTGGAGCAAAAGTCAACCAAACCGAGACAATCTGAAATATAGAAGAAGGGGGGGGGTTAAAACTAATACTATTAAAGAAGTATAAATAAAAGAGCTTTTTGTCTATACTAAAAGAAAAAATAAAAAATCAGGCAATGTACTGAACTTTTGAGAAATTTAGAGGTAACCATTAGACAGCCTTGAGGCTGGTCAAATGATACACAAACACCAAGAGGTTATGAACAGCCTTGGCACTCCATGAGTCAGGGGGCATCAAGACAAGCCTCCAAGCTTGTTCAAAAGGGCTTGAGAATAGGGAAAGGAGTAGACCAATATGAACTCTTTGTTGTGGATAGGAGGTGGAGCAGGGTGAGGCTTTTTTAATGGTCAAGGGCCTTATGCTGCAGCATGAGAGGAAGATGACGGAGGGACTGAAGATAAAAACCAGAAATCACACACACACACACACACACACACACACACACACACACACAGTGTCGCCGGGATATTGCTCCATGATACATAGACTGCCCAGTGTAATAGTGTTGTTTGTTTGTTTGTTTGTTTGAGACAGGGTCTCCCTGCAGCCCCAGCTGTCCTGGAACTCTATGTAGACCATGCTGGCCTTGAGCTCAGAGAGATCCACCTGCCTCTGCCCCCTGAGTGTTGGGATTAAAGGCATGCACCACCATGCCTAACTTTTTTTGTTTGTTTTTGCATTTTGAGACAAGGTCTACCTGCAGCCTCAGCTGGCCTGGAACTCGCTATGTAGACCAGGCTGGCCTTGCTCTCCGAGATTCAATTACCTCAGCCTCCCAAGCACTAGGATTAAAGGCATGCCCCGTTTGTCTTTTTTGTTTGTTTGTTTTTGTTGCTGTTGTGATGGTCAGTGTTAATGTCAATGTGACAGAATCTAGAATCACCTGGGGAATGGGCAACTGGGCGTGCCTGTTGGGGAGTGCCTTGATTACATTAGTTGCAGTGGGAAGACGCATCTTAACTGTGGGCAGGACCATTCCAGGGCAGGGGATCCTGGATTGTACAAGATGGAGAAAGTGAAATAAGCATGAATGCACTAATCTCTCTTGAGTGTGGGTGTGATATCAGCTGCTTCAAATTCCTGTTCCCTTGACTGCCTTACCCTGGTGGACTGTACCTTGAACTGTGAGCCAGAATAAATCCTTTCTCTCTGTAAGCTCTATTTACCTCCTCTGCAAAACAGGGCTAGTATCAAAAATAGGTTTTTCTTTTTTAATTTTATTATTTTTATTTCACATGTATGAGTGTATTGCTTGCATGTATGTAAGTACACCCATGTTGTGCAATTCCTACAGAGCCCAAAAGAGAGTGTTGGTTCCCCTGGAACTGGAGTTATGGATAGTTGTTAGCTGCCATGTGGGTGCTGGAATCAAAACCAAGTCCTCTGGAAAAACAGCAAGTATTCATTTTAAGCACTGAGCCATCTCTCCAGTCCCAAGACTGTGTTGCTGTATGATTTAATTACACATGCGCAAGAGCACAGGCGCGCGCGCGCGCGCACACACACACACACACACACACACACACCCCTCTTGTTCAGGATGGGCCTGGCATTTAATCCCTCCAAGGTAGGTATCACTAACATCCCATTTTATAGCTCCAAGGCCTCACAGACTGTTCTACATCAAGTGGCGTTTCTTTGCTACTCACTAATGGATACTACATTTAAAATGAGAACCGAGGAAGAATGAATCTTAAAAATAGAAACTCAGAAGTCAAAAAATGGGCAGGAGGCAGAATAATGGGAACAGTGGTGCAATGTGAAGATGGAAACATGCACAGTGTACTAGAACATTATGCAGTGTTCATAGAAAAGTGCTTGGGGCAAGTGTATACAAATGTGAAGATTGCATACATATATAGTCTTTTTGAGACAGGGTCTCCCTATAGCAACAGCTGGCCTGGAACTCACTCTGTACACCAGGCTGGCCTTGAACTCACAGAGATCTGCCTGCCTCTGCCTGCTGAGTGCTAGGATTAAAGGCATGCACCACCATGCCCAGCTTAAAGATGGTCCTTAGTTGCCATATGGGTGCTGGGAATCAAACCCAGGTCCTCTGCAAGAGCAATCATTGTTCCTAACTGCTGAGCCATCTCTCCATCCCCAAGGATTGCTTTTATAACTAAAACCTGTAAGAAAAAGATCTGACATTGATTTGGCGAAACAAGTACTTTGCCAACAAGACCCTGATGGAAACAAGGCACTCTCATGGGCTTATGGATACTGTTTTAACTCTGTTTTTATGGGCCATAATGCTTTAGGTGTTGTTTTTTTTTGTTTTGTTTTGTTTGAGACAGGGTCTCCCTATAGCCCCAGCTGGCCTGGAACTCACTATGTTATGTAGACCAGGCTGGCCTTGAACTCACAGAGATCCACCTGCCTCTGCCTCCCAAATGCTGGGATTAGAGGTGTGCACCTTCACGCCCAGCTTAAAGACGGTTCTTAGCCACCATGTGGGTGCTGGGAATCGAACCCAGGTTCTCTGCAAGAGCAGTTGGCGCTCTTAACCACTGAGCCATCTCTCCAGCCCCAAGTTGTTTTTTTTTTTTTTTAAGTATTTTTATTTTATGTGTATTAATGTCTTGCCTGCTTGTAGGTAGTGCACCTGTGTCAGGCAATGTCCACAGAGGTCAGAAGAGGGTGTTGGATCTCCTGGAGCTGGAGTTATGGACCATTGTTAACTGCCATGTGGATGCTGGGAAATGAACCTTAGACCTCTGCAAGAGCAGGCAGTGCTTTTAACTGCTGAGCCATGAGCCAACTCTCGAACCTCATAATGCTTTAACATTTTTTTTTAAGATTTGTTTTTATTTTATGTGTATGAGTGTTTTCCCTGCATGTATGTATGTGTACCCTATGTATACTGAGAGCCGGCAGAGGCTAGAACAGGCCATCGGATCTCCTGGAACTCAAGTTACAAATGGTTGTTAGCTGCCAGATGGGTGCTGGGAATTGAACTTGGGCCCTTTGCAAAAGCAGCTAGTGCTCTTAACCACTGAGCTATCTTTCCAGCTGGCTTTAACTTTTTTTTTTTTTTAAAGGAGGGAGGGAGATGCACAGTAAATGGAAAGAATGCATCTATCACTTCACTGCTATTTAATTTCTTTTATTGGCTCTTTGTCAATGTTTTTCACTTATTATTCATTGGGTATACAGAAAAAATATATTATGTTTCTAGCTGCCAATCCAAATCCTAGTTTTTTTTAAAAAAAAATTTGTTATTCCATGTATCTTGTTTGTTATAGTAGTCCCGCTTTAGATTCCTCAACATTTAACTTCTGAAAAGACAATCATTTGGCACTGAGGAACAAGGAACAGAATGTCAAAGTCTAGCACAAAATGAACACAGGAATACACAATTCATGCAAAGAGCAGGTGCATGCAAAGCTCAAGAGAGCAAGCCTTTGTCCTGCCACTGGTTCATTTGCCCTTTGTGAGTCACTGAAACATAGTGCAGCTTTTGTCTTCTCCCTGCATTGTATCTGCCTTACATCAAAACTGACAGATGAGATACTGCATGGTCGAATTGGCACTCTGTGAGATTTTACCCAGTTGGAGGCTACAGACTAGGCTGGAGGCAGGACGGACAAGGAGGCCTAGAGTCTTCTGGCTTGAGTCCAGTCTAATAGTCTACAATCGATTTGTTTTTCCAAATTGCAAAAAGAAACAGAACTAATTTATCTTAAGAGTCTCAATGGTGGGGCTGGAGAGATGGCTCAGCAATTAAGAGCAGCTGCTCTTGCAGAGAACCTGGGTTTGATTCCCAGCAACCACATGGCAGCTACCAACCTCCAGTTCCAGGGGATCTGACACCCTCTTCTGACCTCTGCAGGCATTGTGAGACATGGGTACACTTATACACATGCAGGCAATACACTCATACACATAAATTAAAAGTAATAAATAATTCTTTTTGTCTTTGAGACAGGGTCTCCCTTTAGCCCTAGATGGACTGGAACTCACAGAGATCTGCCTGCTTCTGCCTCCCTTGTGCTGGAATTAAAGGTGTGTGCCACCGTGCCCAGATAAATTTTTTTTTTAAAGAGTCTTAGAGCAAAGGACCTGGCTCCAGGATGGATCAGAGAGCAAAGGAAAGGACCCACTTCCAGGACGGATCGGACAGTAATGGACCAGCCTTCAGGACAGGTCAGAGAGGAAAAAAACAAAAACAAACAAAAACCAGAATCAATAGAACGAATACCTACCTACCTACCTACCTACCTACCTACCTACCTACCTACCTATATAAAGAGATCCATGTCCTGGGTTACCTCCGGAGAGAACTCGTTGTGGGAGTCCTGTATGGGACTGATAGTGCTTGGTGGGGATTTCTTATTTACTTTTCCCAGGATGTTGATTTTCCTTTGTGCTTTTGGCATGTGGATTTGATTCCTTTTGTTTGTGATCTGACATGAAATTCAAGTGTTTCTTTTGGGGGAAAAATAATAATACACAAAACTTCAATAAAAAAAGAGAGCATGGTGGTGCATGCTTTTAATCCTAGCACTTGGGAGGGAGAGGCAGGTGGATCTCTGTGAGTTCAAGGCCAGCCTGGTCTACATAGTGAGTTCCAGGACAGCTGGGACAATAGAGAGACCCTATCTGAGAAAGACCAAAAAAATAAATAAAAAAAAATAAAGTCTCAATGGTAATCAATTCATTAAGCCGAGCATGCTGCTCACCTAGTTATACAGGGCCATCATTTGTAAGATTAAACTTTGTGTAACTTCACAGCACATCAGGGTTGTCATCAGCTGTGCAACTCTTCTCCTTCTGCAAAGGCGACAAGTCACTTTAAAATGTAAAAGATGGGGAATTTTGGTATTTTTTTTTTTTTTTTTTTAATAATAGTATTAGTTTATTGATGCTTTTGCATTTCATACATTTTTTTCCCAATTTCAGTTCAGGCTTATTTCCCTTTCCCTCCCCCCCCCCCACCCCATCCCAGATCATGCATTCTGCCATAACTGTCCTGCATCTTTCTCTCAGTTTTTTTTTTCATTTTTACTTTTTTTTTTTTTTTTTTTTTTTTTTTTTTTTTTTTTCATGAAAAAACTTTGCATGGCTGTTGTGCCCAAACACCTTAGCCCCACCATCCAGTGGTGGTGACAGGTTGTTTGTTCAATCAAGGTTTGTCAAATAGTGTCCAACTACATTGCTTGTAGATTTCACCACTTACCCCAATCGCAGCCCTTTACATCTACCACGCCCCTCTTCCGCGTGATTGTTCCCTAGAGCTTAGAAAAGGGAAAGAAACAGGTGGATGGAGGGTAAAACCAGTCTCACTTTTCTGGAGCTGTTGAATTGGATCTGGTCCATCTGGCTGTTTCCTTTCATGGGCTTGACAGTCAGTTTCGGGTACCTCGGAATGATGGAGGTCCCCGACCTACTATCATGGACACAATGCAAATGATGGTAATGGTATTGTTCAAGAGGATGTTTTTAGCTTATTATAATATCAAAACATCCGTATATGACAATCCTAGAATTTTTTTCTTATCGTAAAAGGATATTTGCCACCTCAAAATTTATTCTTTATACGTTCTAAAGTATCATGATCGTATTTTACTTGATCCTTATGAGTGTGCAAGTCGTGCACTCATGCTTCAAAGGGGCCTTATTTCTTGGGCTGGAGAGGTTAGGAACTCCTACGTGTTTAAAAGCGTCCGACTTCTGCACTTCTTGCAGAGGACCCGTGGGTTCGTATCCCAGCACCCACATTGGCGGCCAGAGACAGTCGTGAAAACTCAATTCAAGCAAACTTCTCAGTCTTGGGGAATCCAGAGACCCTCTTCTGCCTCCACGGGCATTGCACACACTGGGGTAGCACAGACACTGGCATGCAGACAGTACATATCTATAACATATCAGATATTAAATAAATAAATAAAAAAAAAAATAGTTATTCAAAAACAAAGGGCCTTATTTCTGGGTTTGTTTGCTTGCCATTATTCTCTTGAAATTAATATTTATTACCCTATAGTTATTAGTGTGTGTGTGTTGAGCAACACATGATTGCGTATGTATGGAGGCCAGAGGAAAACCTGTGCAATTTGGCTTCCAGTCCCTGCACCATGTGGGTTCTGGGGATTGAACTCAGGTCACCAGGCTTGGTGACAATAACCTCTGCCGGCTGAGCCATCCTGCTAACCCTCAAATTATTTTGAACAGGGGCTGTGTTTTCACTTTGCACTGGGCTCTTTCTCTAAAACAGCTAGTCTGAGTAGTCAACCTGCTTATAGATCAATGATGCTGACCAATGAAAACCACTGGACTGTTATAAGGGAAGGGATATTAACAAACCAACCTATGTGGCTACTGCAGATTAGGTACTTTAAGAGGACACCCAAGTCGACTTAGATCCGTGGAGAAAGTCGCTTCATGATCAGTTAAGGAAACAGGCCAGAAAGATTTATGTTACTCCCACAAGCACTCATAACAGTGAAGGTAAAAGAACATCCTCGTGATATGTATGCTCGTAATGTAATAGCATGAATATGTTTAAAATATAAATACAGCCAGTTCAGGTGACACAGGCCTAAAATCCCAGCTACTAAGGAGGCTGAGGCAGTAAGATCACAGTTCAAGGGCAGCCTGCACAAACTTAGTGAGACATTGTTATTGAGACTTGAAAAAGAAAAACAAAAAAAGCAGCTTCGATTGACTGGGCACGCAGCTGTAAATGGATAATAAGAGTTCTTGCCTAGCATGACGCCATACAGGCCTGAGTATAATACCCTGACATACATTTTAAAACCGGCATGTTCGGGTGCGGTGGCAGACCCTTGGCACTTGAAGGTAGGAGTCAGGGAAGAGATCAGAATGTTTCACAAAAGCCTTCTTTCAGCTACGTGCATCGAGTACGTTGGTCAAGTGTTCCAGCGATTGGAGTAATGAATACTCTTTCTCAAAAAAAAAGGAGTGGGACTGGAGGGAATATAAGGCTTCATAATAAATGAAATACAACATAAAGTATTTAAATGTAATTTTTATTTACAAAAACAATTATTATTTTCCCTTATTTTATTTATTTCTGTATGTGTATGAATGTACTGTCTGCATGCAAGTTTGTGCACCCGTGTTGTGCAATGCCACGGAGGTCAGAAGAGGGTGTCGGATTCCCCTGGAACTGGAGTTCTCCTGGAATTGGAGTTTCAGACGGCTCTCGGCCGCCATGTGGTTGCTGGGGATCGAACCCGGGTCCTCTGCAAGAGCGTCGGCGCTCCTAACCGCTAGGCCATAAGGGAGATTCCAGAAAGACATCCTACCTACTGACAACCTTACTCCTCAAATGCCTGAAGCAAACCAGATAAAACTCTGGACAACCAACATTCCGGCCCAAGTTCTAGGCATTGTTTACAAATTCCTGGGTAAATAAAGTGGAGAAGCCACCATACCTGGGGAAAATATTAAGTAGACTCTATTCAAAGTGATGGTAGAGTATTCTTTTTTTTTTTTTTGTACTTTTTTTCAAAGCCAATTTAAAAAATTATTTATTTATGTGTATGAATGTACTGTCTGCATGTAGGTTTGTGCACCCGTATCGTGCAATGCCGCGGAGGTCAGAAGAGGGTGTCAGATTCCCCTGGAACTGGAGTTCTCCTGGAATTGGAGTTACAGACAGTTCTCAGCTGCCATGTGGGTGCTGGGGATCGAACCCGGGTCCTCTGCAAGAGCATTCGGTGCTCTTAACCACTAGGCCATCTCTCCAGCCCCCTAAAGCCAATTTTTATTGAAGCTTTGTGCATTTCATAAAAAATTTCAAATCAAATCTAGAACTGTGCCCCCCACCCCACCAGAGCCAAACGTGTTTTTCATCCTTTTCTCAGTCTCTCTCAAAATTCTCGATGCAGAAGTTTACTGTTTTGAGTAGAAGTTCACCGTTTCAGTCAGTTCTTTGACCCAGTCTTTTTGTTGTTATTCCTTCCAATATGCATCACTCCAAAATACGCATATATGCATGTGACATATATCATAGGTTTTAGCATCTTCGGCTCATGATTTTTTTTCTTTCTTAGGCTGAAAGATGTCATGTATGAAGGCTCCTCCTTGGTAAGCCCAAACCACCATCAGTTCTGCCCTTGTGCTCCACACTGGGGTTTTCCCTTCCCATGATCACCAAATGAGATTCATTAAGCACCGTGTCCTGTCTTGATCTTCCTATACTAGTCTCCATGATGTAGCCTGGGTAGACCAACAAGGGCAGTCTGTACTCTGAAGAGGCTGAAACCCCAGTTGTAGCTCAGTCCACAAGCTGGATGTCTCAGCAGTCCCCATCTGGCACTGATGGTTTGGAGGATTCTTGGAGAGACATGAGTCCTCAGTCCATATTGGAAGGTTGAAAAGCTGTGTCGTATCTTTGAAGGATGGCAAAAACAGTGGCAGCCACAGGGTAGCTGCACATGCAGAAAATTCTTAAAACAAATAGTATACACATAATAAGAAGAGAGCTTTACACACAAGAATGCAGGGGCAGAACACAGCCCATAAAAGTAGCATATGAGCTGGGCGTGGTGGTGCATGCCTTTAGTACTAGCACTCGGGAGGCAGAGGCAAGTGGATCTTTGTGAGTTCAAGGCCAGCCTGGTTTATGGAGTGAGTTCCAAGGCAGCTGGGGCTACAGGGAGACCCTGTCTCGAAAAGACCAAAACAAACAAACAAACAAACAAACAAACAAACAAACAAAAAAGTAGCATATGAACAGAGGAAGGAATCAATCAAGTCTAACACTGCAAACCAGCAAACATCGAAAATGAGAGGGAGAAAAGAATGACCAACGAACAAACCAACCAGCACCCAGCCAACCAGCAACCAGTCAACCAACCACCCACCCACCCACCCAACCAACCAACCAATCACCAACCAACCAACCAACCAACCAACCAGCCAACCAGCCAACCAATCAACCAACCAGCCAACCACCAACCAACCAACCAGCCAACCACCAACCAGCCAACCACCAACCAACCAACCAATCAGAAGGGCAACACACCAAAACCAGAAAGGATGCAAAAGGGGCCGAACGAGAACCCTGCGAACGCATGCGGGAAACGCAGCAAGGAAAAGAAACCAAATGGTAAGAGGCGGGAATTAAAGAACATGACTCCAAACTATCTGCTATCTTCTCAGTTAGTTAGGAAAGACATCATTAAACAAAGTCGAACGCTGGAAAGCAAATCCAGCAGGCAAATTTTGGTTTGTAGCAAAGTCTCCATGAATAGAGAAAGCTTCAAAAAAAAAAAAGGAGAAAACTAGGAGAGCAGGGTGGTGGTGGCGCAACGACTGGTAATCCAAGCACTTGGGAGGACAGCAGGCAGGGGTATCTTGTCGAGTTCAAGCCAGCCTGTCTACAGAGCTAAGTTCCAGGACAGTGGGGCTGACGGGAGGACCCCGTCTTGAAAAGACCATAAACAAATCGACTACCACCACAACAAAACAACAAAAAACGATTTGAAGACGATAAAGTAAGGCACTACAAGTGATGTAATACACAGGGTTCATTCACGGGGGCGAGAGGATGGTTCCTAACAGTTATAGAGTGCCCACTGCTCTGCAAAGACCCAGTGGTCAATCTCAGCCCACCCACCTGGCGGCCATGAGGAGAACCATCTTTACCTCCAGTTCCATGGGGAATCAGACACTCTCTTCTTACGTGCTGCCGGGCACGGCACAACATGTGTGCACAAAACTACATGCACGGGACAGTACACTCATACACTAAAAAAAACATAAAAAAATTTTAATCTAAAAAGGGTTCATTCACCAAGATGAAACAACTATTGTAAATATTTATGCCCTGAATCTTAGGGCCCCCAACTTCATAAAACTAATGCTAAAAGACATAAAATAACACATGGGTCCAGGCACAGCAATAATGAGAGATGTCAGTACTCCATTCTCAATTTAAACAGGTATTCAAAATTAAAAAATCAGGCCAGGGACCAACCCCAAAAAATGCCCCTCAACTGATGAGTGGATAGAGAAAATGTGGTAAATCTACACAAGGAGTTCTATGCAGCAGTAAAGAAAGACGAATCATGGGGCTGGATGACAGATGGCAATATCGGTTAAGAGCGCCCGACCCGCTCTTAAGGGACCCTGGTTCGATCCCACGCACCCACATGGTGGCCGGAGAGAAAGACCGTCTGAAACTCCAATTCCGGAGCACTCCAGTTCAGGGGAAATCGACACCCTCTTCTGACCTCCGCGGCCTTTGCATGACACGCGTTGCACAACTTGCATGCAGACAGTACTTCCATACCATTATTAAGAAATAAGTAAAATTAATAAAAAAAACCTCATCTAAAAAAAAAACACCAGAAAGCTATGACGACATCATGAAGCTTTGCAGGAAAATGGCTGGATCGGGGTCGAGGAAAGATCATGCTGAGTGAAGTAACACAGTCCCAGAAAAACAAACGACGAATGGTATCCCTCATCTGTGGATGCTAGTGCCAATTACCTAGTTGTAAGTATTTCTTGTGTATGGCCCCCTGAGCTTTTGTCCAAAGCAGTTGGGAGTGATGCATATTGGAAACACCACCACCACCACCACCACCAACAGAAAGGACTGAATCGAAGAACTGACTGAAACAATGAACTTCTGCTCAAAACAGTCAACTTCCACATGGAGAATATTGAGAAAGACTGAGAAAGAGATGAAAAGCATATTTGGCAGAATGCATGAGCTATGGTGGGGTGGGCGAATGGGGGGGACACATGGGTCTAGATTTGTTAAAAAAAATAAAAATAAATTTATGTGAAAAAAAAAATAAAAATCAGGCCGGGCATGGTAGCACACACATTTAATCCCAGCGCTTTGGAATCAGAGGCGGGAGGATCTCTGTGAGTTCAAGGCCAGCTACGGCTACAGGGAGACCCTGTCTCAAAAAAGACAAAACAAACAAAAACAAAATAAAACAAAACCCCTAAATCAGGAGAGAAACCTCAGAACTAAATTATACCACAGATCAAGTGAATTTTTATCAGATATCTTCAGAACATTCCACCCAACAACAGATAGCAGGATGGCTAATTGTCAGCTGTCCCCTTGACACATGCAAGAAGGACAATTATCTCCAACAGACTGGCGCATGGGCATATTTATGAAGCATTTTCTTGAATGCTATATTAGAGGGCCCAACTCTCTGTGGTGGTACCATCCCAAGGCAGGTCGGCCAGGGCTGTTTCAGGCAGCTGAATGTGAGCCTGGGAACAAGCTAGTACGTGGTGTTCCTCCTGGTTTCTGTTTCAAGTTCCTGCCTTGGCTTCCTTTGGTGACGGACCTGTAAGCTCCAATAAACCCTTCCTTCCCCGGCTGCTTTCGGCTATGGTGCTTATCATGGCAAGATAAAGTAAACCAGAACAGAAATTGATACTTAGTGGAACATTGCTGTGATAGACCTGATCATATTGTTTTGAGGATTGTGGAAGTACTTGGAACTTTGGGCTGGAAAAGCCACTAGTGCTCAGAGCCTACTGGGCTGTATTGTGAGAGCTTATATAAGAACGCTGACAATTTGCTAGCTTGGTATCTGTTACAGTCATTGGACTTCTGTTACAAGATAACTACATTTTAACTCCTTTTATATTGCATAGTATATATTGAAAAACTTCTCTTTCCACTTTTTTTTTTTTTTTTTTTT
>VZQC01006291.1:776788-799160 GCA_009823505.1 Rhizomys pruinosus | reverse complement strand
AAAAAAAAAAAAAAAAAAAAAAAAAAAAGGCACACACGAAAGACTGCTTCAGCACATCTCAGAGATAAACACCAAAAGGAGCAAGTCCAATTTATTTCAAACAACAGGGTGTTTATATCAGATATTGTAGCCTCCTAGTAGCCAATTCTAGACTCCCTACACCAAGTGCTGCCCCAGCCTGTGAACAGGTGCACAGGTGAGTAAAGCAGCTCAAAGAGCTGAGCATGTGCAAGCCCACACACGTCCACAGAATATTCCATTGTGTGAATGTACCATAGTCTCATTTTCCATCAGCTAATAGACATTAGGTGCTTCCATTTCCTAGCTATTATGAATAGAGAAGCAATGGACATGGCTAAAGAGGTATCTACAATAGGATACAGAATTCTTTGGGTATATGCCTAAGAGTGGTATGGTTGGATCATATGGGAGATCTATTTTTAGCTTTTTGAGGAGCCTCCACATTGATTTCAATAATGGACACATTAGTTTTCTCTGCCACCAGCAGTGAATAAGTGTTCTGCTTTCTCCATATCCTCACCAGCACTTGTCACTCTTTTTGGATCTTCACCATTCAGACCAGCGTAACGTGAAATCTCACAGTACTTTTAATTTGCAGTTCCCTGAAGGCTGAAGATCTCAAAGATCTTCAAACAATATTGGCTATTGCCACCGCACTTGGTTACTTACCAGTACTTGACAGTAAGAGCCTATTGCTGAAGACACTACTTACCTGAGTTGTAGAACAAACAAGAAGAAATCAAGCTGGAATAATCCTGAAGTTACATCTTGGCTGGCTAGCTTCACAGTGCTAGAAGGCGCTATGCATGTTGCTGGCAAAGGATCATCATCTTTGCCCATCTGTGAATCCTGCAAGCTACAGTAATGATGGTGTTGGCAAAATAGGCACACCTTTATAATAGTGGCATTAATACTATGGGAGTAACCAATTGCCTTATTAGATTTAAGTCCCACTTCACAACAGAGTTCATACTAGATACTGTTGTCAGAGGCAAGAATCTGTGTCTAGGTGTCACAGGCCATTGAGGCTATCACTCTGCTATATAGACATAGTATTAAACTGACTCATAATGACTTACTGTTATACTGATAGATTAGTGCATGTCATAGCTCTCACCAGAGAAGGTTCTTACAGCAGATAGTTATTAACACAGAGACCCACAAATGGTCAATATGGAGAGAATATGAGACCATGGAGGGCGTAGCCATATATGAAACACCTATATTCCACCCTCTCCCAAGGCTCAGCAATCATCATGTGAAGATGAGGTGGAGATTGCAAGAGCCCTAGTAAGCAAATGAATATAAGGAAACTTGTCTGGACCCCACAGGGTCCTTGCACATACGAACCCGTAGCTCTTATGACAGCATGCACGAGACCTGCACTAACCCAACCCTAGCTAAGGACTGACTGGCAGTTGATGGGTGCTAGGAGGAGGGCTAGTGCTCCTTACCTGTGTGGTACATGGGAGGCTGACCAGACTACAAGGTAAATACCCACACCCAAGAGCACTTGGGAAACACATTAGACTTGATAGCTCTTTTTTTTTTGGGGGGGGTGTCTTTTTGAGACAGGGTTTCCCTGTAGCCCCAGCTGTCCTGGAACTCATTCTGTAGACCAGGCTGCCTGCCTCTGCCTCCCAAGTGCTGGGATTAAAGGCATGCGCCACCACACCTGGCTAATTTGATAGCTCTTAAAACAAATGACATGATAGAAGATACCAAGTTAGGGGTAGTCAGTGGAGGTGAATAAGGGGTCTGAATATGATCAAAATACACTGTATGAAATTTTGAATCAATAAAAATATTAAAAAATTTTAAAAAGAATATTCAAAGAAATGCAGACAACTGGGCTTGATTTATAAAGTTTCACAGGGAATCAAAGACTCCTAGGGCTGCCTGTTTTCCATTAAAAACCTGTGGAAAACCTCTGTGTTCTACTGGGACAATGGATGCTGGTTAGTTGAGGCTGAAAAATCAGGTGCCTTCCAAGGTCAGCATCAGGGCTGGAGAGATGGCTCACCAGTTAAAAGCACTGAGGACCCAGGTTTGATTCCCAGCACCCACAGGCTGCTAACAACTGTCCTTAACTCCAGTTCCATTCTCTGATGCTCACAGCATGATATGGGTGCACTTACACACATGCAGACAATATACTCATACATATAAAATAGAGAATAATCTTAAGCCCGTTATGTGGCATTTACTGTGCTAAAAACTTCATACACGCCATGTTTACTCCTCAAAACACAATTACAATTAAGTCCCACTGCTATCCCTGCTTGCAGAAGAGGAAACTGAGACTTGGAGAGGACTGTATGTAGGACAGACACAGCAATGTGCATATTACTTTGTTTTGCTGCTGTACTGTAAGATAGGGTCTTGCTATTTAGTTCAGGCTGGCCTCACAAAATAATCTTACTCTATTTTGCTTGGTTTTACTGAGATATAATCTCATTATGTAGCCTAGGCCGGCTTCAAACTCATTTCCTTCAGCTTCAGACCCCCAGGAGAACAGCAGTTTGCACCACCATGTCCAGCCAAGAACTTGCATTTACGGTATCTCTGGTGCAGTAGTTAGTGTATTACATACAGGGGTGTACTTACATACATGCAGGTAAAACACTCATATACATAAAGTAAAAATAAATAAAATAAAATGGCCACAAGTACAAACTAACAACAATAACAAAGCAAAATAAGCAAGCAAAACTTAGTAACAGCCTTTGTTCTGATTTACTCTAGAATCAAAGTCTCTTTATCATGAAGGTCTTCTATAGTCCCAACTAACTGATTTTTGTCTACAATATTTATCAAGCAAATGAGTTTTATCAGCATGGTCAGATTGAGATACACTGACACACACACATATATATACATACATACATACACTCAAGTTATAGTATTTAAAGCATACAATTTGAGAAGTTCTAGCTTATGTATACACCCATAAAATCACAAAGATTGAGAGGACAAATATGCAAACCCTCAAAGTTCCTCATGAACTTTTTTTTTTGGTCTTTTTGAGACAGGGTCTCCCTTTAGTCCCAGCTGGCCTGGAGCTCACTATGTAGACTAGGCTGGCCTTGAACTTACGGAGATCTGCCTGTCTCTGCCTCTCCAGTGTTGGGATTACACGCCTGGCCCCTCATGAACTTTTAAAACTGCCCCTTCTCATCTGGGCATGGTGGCGCATGCCTTTAATCCTAGCACTTGGGAGGCAGGCGGATCTTTGTGAGTTCAAGGCCAGCCTGGTCTATAGAGCAAATTCCAGGACAGCTGGGGCTACAGGAAGACCCTGTCTCAAAAAGACCAAACAACAACAACAACAACAACTGCCCCTCCTCTCATTTTTCTCACTTCCTCTCTCTGACAACACACCAATCACTTAAAAAAAAAAAAAAAAGCCTTGGATGCTGGGTGACCTGGCATACACCTTCAATCCCATACCAAAAAAAAAAAAAAAGAGCCTGGGGGGAGGGTGGAAAGCTGGTTCAGCAATTAGAACTGGCTGTTCTCACAGAGGACCAGGGTTTGAGTCCCACATGGTGGCTATCCACTGTCTATAACTCTAGTTTGGATCTGATGCTGTCTTCTGATCTCTACGGGCATTGCGATACATGGATACATTTACATACATAAAAGTACTCAGTGCCAGGCCACAGGCATGTGGTGCCATGCTCAGACTGCCTGCCATTCGGAAATGTGAACACACACCCTCGTGCTTGCACAGTGCTCTTAGCTGCTAAGCCATCTCTCCAGCCCCACTTGTTGTTTCTGTTGCTATAAATTAATTTTCTAAAAATTTTAATAAAAAGAAACTGCATATTCTATTGTGTGTGTGTGTGTGTGATTTGTTTAGCAGTTATTTTGAGACTGTCATGCAGTTTACCACTTTGCTTATAAAGGCATCCATTAACAAATTTGGGCTCTCTCCAGTTTGAGAGTTATCACAGAGAAAGCTTATTGGAACATTCATGTGAAAATGTGAAAGATGATCACTTCACTCCTCCCAATTATCCTGACAATTCTGTTGAAAGTTAATTGTTCAGAGATGTGGGGCTCTGAACTTTTGGTGGGGGGGTGGTTCTTTTGAGACAGGTTCTCCCTGCAACCCCAGCTGGCTTGGAACTCCCTATGAAGGCCAGGCTGGCCTCAATCTCACAGAGATCCATCTGCCTCTGCCTCCGCCTCCATAGTGCTGGGATTAAAGGCATCTGCCCCCATACCAGGGCACTCTCTAAACTCTTGACTCTGTTCCCTTGACTTATTTGTATGTAGGCCAACAACAGCGTCTTAGTCTTTTTTTTTTTTTTCTTTTGGTCTTTTTGAGACAGGGTCTCCCTGTAGCCCCAGCTGTCCTGGAACTCACTCTGTAGACCAGGCTGGCCTTGAACTCACAAAGATCCGCCTGCCTCTGCCTCCCAAGGTGCTAGGATTAAAGGCGTGCATCACCACGCCCGGCGCATCTTAGTCTTACAATGATGTTTGAAATCAGATTGCGCAAGCTCCTCAACTTTGGTGTTTTTTTTTTTTTTGAGACAGAGTCTTTCTATAGCCCAAGATGGTCTGGAACACACTATGTTGACCAGCAAAAACCCTGGTAGGATTTTGACTGACACTGAATACAGTGAGTACAGTGAGCACAGTGAATACAGTGAGCACAATGAATACAGTGAATTCAGTGAATACAGTGAGCACAGTGAATACAGTGAGTACACGGAATACAGTGAATACACTGAATACAGTGAATACAATGAATACAGTGAGCACAGTGAACAGTGAGCACAGTGAATAGTGAGTACACTGAATACAGTGAGCACAGTGAATAGAGTACAGTGAGCCAGTGAATACACTGAGCACAGTGAATACAGTGAGCATAGTGAATACAGTGAGTACAGTGAATACAGTGAGCACAGTGAATACAGTGAGAACAGTGAATAGAGTGAGTACAGTGAGCAGAGTACAGTGAATACAGTGAGTACACTGAATACAGTGAATAGAGTGAAAAGAGCACAGTGAGCACAGTGAGTACACTGAGTACAGTGAATACAGTAAGTACAGTGAATATAGTGAATAGACTGAGTACAGTGAGCACAGTGAATACAGTGAGCACAGTGAATAGAGTACAGTGAATACAGTGAGTACACTAAATACAGTGAGTACAGTGAATACAGTGAGCACAGTGAATAGAGTACAGTGAATACAGTGAGTACACTAAATACAGTGAGTACAGTGAGCACAGTGAATACAGTGAGTACACTAAATACAGTGAGCACTGTGAATACAGTGAGTACTGTGAATACAGTGAGTACAGTGAGCACAGTGAATACAGTGAGGTCAATTTGTGAGAACTGGGATTTAAGCAGCATTGAGTGTTTGACATATGAGCAAGGGAGAGCTCTCCTTTTTTAAAAATTTTTTAATGTGTATGAATGTACTGTCTGCATGTAGGTCTGTGCACCTGTATCGTGCAATGCCGCGGAGGTCAGAAGAGGGCGTCGGATTCCCTTGGAACTGGAGTTAAAGATGGTTCTAAGCCACCACGTGGGTGCTAGGGATTGAACCCAGGTCCTCTGAAAGAGCAGTCAGCGCTCTTAACCACTAGGACATCTCTCCAGCCCCGAGCTCTCCTTCTTAAATTTTTGTTTCATATACCAGTTTTTAGTCTGCAAGTCCTATCTTTTGTTAGGTTTATTCCCAACTGCTCCATGTTTTGAATGCACTGTAAACAATATTGTTTTTTAATTTTCTCATTGTTTATTCCTAACATAAAGAAATGGAATTTGTTTTTTGAAAAAATTCTCACATATTGATTATACTTTCTGAAAACTGCTAAACTTACTTCTTGGTTCTGTGTTTTCATCAGATATTTTCCACAAGGGAATAATTTTCTACATGTCCTCATATTTGCAAATCGAAAGTTTTACTCCCTCCTTTTTCAATATGGATCTTTCTTTTTTTGCCATTGTTTTATTGAAACTCTGTACATTTCATACAATCAATATGGATGTTTCTTAGCCCTTGCCTTTTTGTATTGCTGGGGATCTGTGTACTTTGTGTGTGTGTGTGCATGTGCTATGATGCTAGTTCTAGGACTGATTCTGTAAGAGGACTACTGGAAAAGAAATGAGCTCCTGCCAGGTGTGGTGGTGCACTCCTTTAATCCCAGCACTCGGGAGGCAGAGGCAGGCAGATCTTTGTGAGTTCAAGGCCAGCCTGGTCTACAGAGTGAGTTCCAGGACAGCTGGGGCTACAGGGAGACCCTGTCTCAAAAAGACCAAAAAAACCAAACTAAAACAAAAAACCACCAAAGGTGATTCTGAGAGGATCAGATTATATTCACAAGGTATGAATATGTGCTATGAAGCAATACTATATCATCAGGCAAATGTTAGCTGGTATAGGTTAAAGTTTATGTGATAAAATGGAATTCTCAAATATAAGATGGATTATTCAACATATGGCTAACCTACCTGTTCTGTGGGGTGGGGTGGTGCTGGCAGGTGTTAGCAGTGAAAAGCTATGAAAAGCTTGTTTCCTGCCACATTTTTATAATATATAAAGTCAATAAAAGGGACCTGAGAAACAGTTCAGTGGTTAGTAGCACTTGCTGTTTTCTGAGGACCCATGTTCACTTCCCAGCACCCAGGCCTGGCAGCTCACAATCAATCACTTGTTAACTCCAGCTCCAGGTGATCCAATAGCCTCTTCTGAGCTTTGTGCACACACATACACATCATTTTAAAAATCTCACAAAAAAATGACAAAATAAGTTCCAAATGTAACCCAAACTATAAAAGTACTTATGCAAACATGAGTAAATTACATTACTTAAAAGTGGGAAAAGCTTTACTGAGAATGACACAAAGACTGAAAAGTCTAACCAGACCAACAACCACCAAAAGTTAATAAACAGAAAAAAGCAGCAACCATGCCAAAGATAGACTGGAAATACTTACAACTCAGATCATGAGGTAACAGTCTTCACCCCAAACCAAAAATATTAAAAATATTTAATTTTGTGTGTTTTGCTTGAATGTATGTAGATGCGCCATGTGTACACAGTGCTCACAGAGGCCAGAAGAGGGTACGGGATGTCCTGAAACTAGAGTCAAGTATGGTTGTGAAAACACCATGTGGGTCCTGGGAAGTGAACCCAGGTCCTCTGTAAGAGCAGCCAGTGCTCTTACCTGCTGAACCATCTCTCCAGCATTTTATTTATAAAGTTTTGAAAGAATAAACTTTAAAAAAATTTAAGTCCAGAAAAGAATAATTTAAAAGTCAGCACTAAGGAGGTAGAGGGAGGTGGATCTCTTTGAGCTCAAGTCAAACCTGGTCTACATACTGAGTTCTGAGTTCCAGGCCACCTGGGGCTACATGGAGACCCTGGGGCTACATGGAGACCCTATCTCAAAAAAAAAAAAGAATAATTTTAAAGTCAATTCTAATACCATTATAGAATAAAAACATTAGTGTGGAACCTTAAAAAATAAATACAAGATTGGGGTGGGTGGGGATGGGATGAAGAATGAGGGCTGGGTCAATAAAATTAAGGGCATTATGGCACACATTTAATTCCAGCAGAGGCAGGCGGATCTCTGTAAGATCAAGGCCAACCTGCTCTACATAGTGAGTAGTAGGCCAGCTGGAGCAACACAGAGAACCTGTCTTTAAAAAAAAAGAGAGAGAGAGAGATCATGGCTTGGGAGGCCCTAGGGGAACTCACTACTGTTGCTTTGCTAAGTAGATCTGTTGCTAAACTAACATTTAAATATTTATGCTTATACCAATAAATCACTCCTGCTCTCAACCTTGGCCAGAGGTTTTTCTGCAGTGGTCAGCAGTTAATACAGAATAAATAATAGTTGAGTGTTCACCCCTAAAAGGGATACCTGTATCAACTTCCTCAAGGCTCAGGAGACATTATGGAAAGAAGGTAAAAGCTGGAAGATGGGGAGGAATGCTGGGGAATGCTGTCTTCTTGACATGACATGGCCACTTTACTCAAGAACTCACAGCACCTATGGTTACCAATAGGTCAACATTCCAGTAGGCAACCTTAGACTCAGTAGGTTACATACATACATACATACATACATACATACATACATACATACATAGGTAAGGACACATTGGTAGCAGGGGCACATGCTGGGAGGTGTATGGAGAGAGTGGGAGTGGACAGGAACAAAATATATGTCTCCATGTATTATCTTCGGCAAGATCATCCACAAGGAAATCCCGGCCAGGATCATCTTCGAGGACCACCAGTGTCTTGCTTTCCACATTTCCCCTCAAACACCAACACATTCTCTGGTGATACCCAAGAGACACATAGCCCAGATTTCTGCTGCAGAAGAGGATGATGAAAGTCTTCTTGGACATTTAATGATTGTTGGCAAGAAATGTGTAGTGGATCTGGGCTTGGACAAGGGCTATCGAATGGTGGTGAATGAAGGTACAGACGGGGTGCAGTCCGTCTATCACATTCATTTCCATGTTTTGAGGGCCAGCAGATGAACTGACCTCCTGGTTAAGCATCTGGGCTGATTTTCCCTTTTCTAGTTGATCGTTAAGTTGGCAAGTTCCAGTATGTTAAGTGGCACATGTATTATGGTTTGTGTATGGAGAAATTGAAGAGATACTTTAAAAAACTGTGCCTAGGGGCTGGAGAGATGGCTTAGCGGTTAACAGCACCGACCGTTCTTGCAGAAGACCTGGGTTTGATTCCTAGCACCCACATGGCGGCTAGGAACCATCTTTAACTCCAGTTCCAGGGGAATCCGACACCCTCTTCTGATCTCCACAGCATTGCACGACATGGGTGCACCAACCTACATGCAGACAGTACACTCATACACATAAAAAAAAAATAAATTAAAAAAACTGCCTAAAAGACATTGATGTGTCAAAAAATGTCTTTTGTAAAAAAACAGGCGTAGAACATAAATACAGAATTCAAAGACATATAAATGACTGTATAAGTGTTTGTAAAAATGTGCTCAACTTTATTAATGTAATAAATTTAAATTAAAACAAAAAAAGTTTGTTTCCTGACTGTTAAGAGTGCATGCAAAGTTCCGCCACTGTAAACAAAGCACAGCACCAGCTGCCATGACTCCCTTACTTTGATGGACTATAGTTACATAGTCCATTATAACCCCTTATACTATGAGTCAAAATAAGTTCCTTTCTTAACCTGATTCAGTTGGGTATTTGCTCACAGTAACACAAATAACTGATACAGAAAACTGGTATTAAGAAGTGGAGTCACCGGGCTGGAGAGATGGCCTAGCAGATAAGAGCACTGACCGCTCTTGCAGAGGACCCGGGTTTGATCCCCAGCACCCACATGGCGGTCGAGAACCGTCTGAAACTCCAATTCCAGGGGAATCCGACACCCTCTTCTGACCTCCGCGGCATTGCACGACACAGGTGCACAAACCTACATGCAGACAGTACATTCATACACACACAAAAATAAGATTAAAAAAAAAAAAGTGGAGTCACTGTTGTGATTGGAACATGTGGTCTACAGGCCTTTAGAACTCCTCTGTGGGAAGATGTAGATGAGATTGGATCTATAGCACAGAGTGTTTTAAACAGAACTTAATGGGCCATTCTGGTAAGAGGGAGGAAGAGTACTATGCAAACAGAAATGCAGATGGTGAAGGCCAAGCTCATGAGGTTTCAGAGGGAAACAAGGACTCTATGAGGAATTGAGAATAGTGGTTATCCATGTTGCATTCTGGCAAAGAATCAGGCTATGTTCTGTCTGTGTAATGAAAATCTGATAAGTTTAAAAAATGGACTAATTTGTTTGGAAGAAGAAATTTCAAGATAGCAAATCATATAAGATGTGATTTTTTTTTTTTTGTCTTTTTCTAGACAGGGTCTCTCTGTAGCCCCAGCTGTCCTGCAACTCTCTCTGTAGACCAGGCTGGCCTTGAACTCACAAAGATCCGCCTGCCTCTGCCTCCCGAGTGCTAGGATTAAGCAAGATGTGATATGTTTAATGGTTACTACTTTTAGCCAGATTTACAGTAAGAGAAAAAGTAGAGCAGA
Organism: Rhizomys pruinosus; assembly: GCA_009823505.1. Taxonomy (NCBI): domain Eukaryota; kingdom Metazoa; phylum Chordata; class Mammalia; order Rodentia; family Spalacidae; genus Rhizomys; species Rhizomys pruinosus. The sequence continues at coordinate 789,071 of VZQC01006291.1, read as the reverse complement.
AAATGTGAAGAATGTGGACTGAAAAGGAAAACAGAAGACACTGGTTATATCCCTACTCCTCCCTTTGGAATGGGGAAATTTCCTCTGCACCATTGTGTATTGGTGTATGTAATCCGATGGCTTTCTAATGGCTCAGAGTTAGGAAATTGCTTTGAGTTTCAGAAGAGACCTTGAACTTCAGTATAGTGTTGGGGGCTTTACAGTTGGATAGAATGAAATTTTCATTTAGATGCTCATGAGCCTATGGGGCCAGGAGTAGAATTATATGGCTTGAATATGAAATATCCCACACAGGCTCATGCATTTGGACACTTCAGAAGTCAGCTGCTAGAGCTATTTTTGGAGGTGGGGCCTTACTAGAGGAGGAAGTGATTGCTGGGCAGTGGGACCTAAGAGTATAGTCAGCTTTACTTAAGCCCTAGGCTTATTTTGCTTCCTGATGTGATGAGATGTAACAAATGACACCTTGGATAGGGCACTAGCCACTGTTCCTTTCCTTTCATGGAGCCCCAAATAAGCTTCTCCTCCTGTGTTACTTTGATAAAACAACAACAATAACAACAACAACAAACTCCAACAAAAGCCACTTAAGGGAGGGTTTACTGGGCTTAGAGTTCAAGGTATACAGTTTATCCTGGAGAAGGCATGGCAGCAGCAACAGGAGGCAGCTATCACATTGTACCTTCAGTCAGGAAGCAGAGAGCAAAGCAGGCCAGCGCTGCAGCTCACTTTCTCTCTTTTCACTAGTCCACCTCCCTAGCCCACGGAATGGGGCCATCTACAGTTGAAGGGAGTCTTCCTACCTCAATTAACTGAACCTACATAATCCCTCACAGGTGGATTCAGAGGCACGTCTTCTAGGTGACTACAGATCGTGCCAAGTTGACAAGTAATGTTAACCACCATACCTCACCCCCCTTTAAAAACACAGTTGTTGCTCAGTGTCTTTATAGAGATCACCCATAGATATCAAAATATGAGAACGCTCAAGTCTCTTACAGGAAATAGCACAACATTTGTCTGTAACCACTGCACACCATATATATACTTTAGATAAACTTTACATTATTTATAATAGTTGATACACTCCAAATGCTATACATATAATTGTTATTTGATATTTAGCAATGACAAGAAAAACAATCTGTAGATATTTAGTTAGCTTACACAGTAAGATATGAAGTGTACAGAAAAAAAAAATCTGTGACAGTTGTTGGAAATCACTAGATATACTCTCAGAAGTAGTAATGTAACCAGTGATAAATGGTACTAGGGAACTGCAAAGGAAAGATAACCTGCATTGTTTTAGCCCTAAGTCCCCAGAGCTGTGGCATTTAATCAGTAACACTGTTGGCTCCTTTTTCTCCCTCAGGGTAGGATATATTATGCAGGAAGGATACTTTTTTGCAACAAAGCCAATTCCTGGGCCTGAACAGGAAAACACCACCCAGGTACTGAACAACAAGTAAGTATTCAGGTACTATTCTAGCTGTCAATAAGTCTTGCCTTCAGTAGCTTTCTGTCAGCCAGTCAAATGAATCTTCTTGAATTGAATCTTCTAGCATGTAGGAGTTGGATATGGGAGGATCAGGAGTTCAAGGCCAGCCTTGAACTAAGTCTGAGATCAGCAGGGGTTGTGTGAAGGAGGCTATCTCAACGTTCACTCACCTAAAACATCCCTGTACTAACACACATCACACATGCAACAACAACAACAGATGCACAGGTATCACAGGGTTTTCGTCCCAGCACTTGGGAGACAGAGACAGGCAGCTCTCTGTGAGTTCAAGACCAGCTTGGTCTATACAGTGAGTTCAAGGGAGCCAGAACCACACAGTGAACAGGAAGGTCCTTCTCTAAGGACAACAACAACAACAACGACGACGACAGACCTAATATACTGAATGTTGTGCTCCCAACTTCATAAATAACCAAGACCATCAAATGCTAGACAAATCCTGATACAATGACAGTGGTACCTTTGACACCCCATTCGCATTTTTAGATAGGTAAGAAATTTCAGAATTAAACTACACCAGAGATCAAGTGGATCTAATAAACAGCTACAAAACATTCCATTCAAGATCAGGCATGGTGGTGCACATCTATTTAAGGAGTTCCAGGCCAGCTGGGGGCATAAGGAGACTCTGTCTTAAAACAAAAACAAAACAGGGGCTGAAGAGATGGCCTAGCGGTTAAGAGCGCCAACTGCTCTTGCAGTGGACCCGGGTTCAACCCCCAGCACCCACATGGTGGCTGAGAACCGTCTTTAGCTCCAGTTCCAGGGGAATCCGACACCATCTTCTGACCTCCGAAGCATTGCATGACACGGGTGCACAGACCTACATGCAGACAATACATTCATACACATACAAAAATAAATAAAAATTAAAACAAAACAAAACAAAACAAAAAGACAAAAAAGACACACACAAAAACATACATTCAATAGATATGGAATATATATTCTTTTCAATAGCCCATTCTCTAGAATAAATTACATCATAGGCCACAAAGCAAACCTTTACAAATATAAAGTGAAACAATTCATTAATCATCATGTAAACAAGGTCAACAGCAAAAGAAATCATAGTCACCAACTAGATAGCTGAAGACTAAATAATACACTTTTGAATTAACAGTGGGTCACTGAACAAAGCAAGGAGAAAATAAAGATATTCCTAGAACCAAACGAAAATGAAGGGATAACATTATAACCATTTGGATATAGCTAAAGGCAGTTCTGAGAGGAATTTTACAGTTGTAATTAATTACATTTAAAATCAGAAGTACTGATGGTTCAGTGGTAGAATTCTCTCCTCCTATACAGGAGACCTGGGTTAGATCTCTGGATAATATAGAGATTCTGGAGCTGGAGAGATGGCTCAGCGGCTAAGAGCACTGATTGCTCTTGCAGAGGACCCAGCACCCACATGACGGCTAAGAACTGTCTTTAGTGCTGGGTGTGGTGGTGCATGCCTTTAATCCCAGCACTCAGGCCAGGTTAGCTGGGACTAAAGGGAGACCCTGTCTCAAAAAGACGGAAAAAAAAAAAAAATCAAGAAACTGAAGAAAACAGTAAAAAATGGAAAGACCACCCAAAATTAATACCGTCAAAATGGCTATTATTACTAAAAGAGATCTATAAATACAACATAATCCCTACCAAAATCCCAACTACATCCTTTACAGAAGTAAACAATCTAAACTTTCATATGGAAGCACAAAAGGTCCTCAACAAAGAAATCCTAAGCAGAAAGAGCAATGTTCCAGGTATCACAATACCTGGAAAACAATGGTAAACAATATGGAGCTTGCACGATAGCAGTCATGTGTATAAATGGAACAGAAGATCCAAAAATAAACCCACACAGCTATATCCACGTAATTTCCAACAAGGGTGTCAAAAGAATATATTGGAAGAAAGTCTCTTCAACATATGGTACCAGATATATATACATAATATATATATTATATATATATATATACACACATACACACATAATACACACACACACACACACACACACAAGAATGAAACTAACAGATCAAAGATTTTAATGTAAGACCCTAAATTCTGAAACTGTTAGAGGAAAACACTTTGAGATAAAGGCACAGGCAACAGACACAGACTTTCTGAAAAGGACTCCGATAGCACTAGAAATATTGACAAATGGGCTGCATGAAATTAAAAAGCTTCTGAAGGGTGCAGAGACAGCTAATGGGGAAAAAAAATCTCTGACAATTATACACCCATCATGGGATTCCTATCAAGAAGCATATAGAACTGTGGAAATGAAAACACCAAAAAAACCCCAGATCATCCAATCAATAAACAGGCCAATGAACTAAATAAATAATTTAAAAAAGAAATACACATAAACTATAGTATCTGAGAAAGTGTTTAACATCCTTAGTCATTAGGAAAATGCAAATTAAAACTGTAGTGAGATTCTACCTTCCCTAGACAGAACAGCAGAAACCAAGTAACAAATGTCAGTGAGGATGTGAAAAGAGAGGAACTCATATACTGCTGGTGGGACTATAAACTAGTGCTCCCACTATGGAAATCAGTTACCCACCCAAACCACTCCATGGTATATACTCAAAGCACCCTAAGACAACATACCAGAGATATTGCACATCCATGTTTATTGCTGTACTACTCACAACAGCTAGGAAATGGAACCAATCTACATGCCCATCTACAGATGAATGGATAAGGAAAATGTGCATAGACACATGGAATTTCATTCAACTAATCAGAAAAATGAAATCATGACATTTGCTCCAGGAAAATGACAGGAACTTGATGTCATTAAGAATAGGGGGATAGGAACAAAATTTGATGACATATAAATGAAATACCACAGTGAAACAATTACTTTGTATGCTAACTTAAAAAATTAAAAATAAACTCTGCAAAACAGCAGATGAGAATTTACCAGGGGCTGGAGTGAGGACGTAACGGAGAGTTAGTTTTAATGGTACAAATCTATTAGGATGATGAGAAAGTTTTCTGGTAATGTGTGTGATGATTGCACAATACTGTGGATACACTTCATGCTGCTGAACTGTATACTTGAAAAATGGCGACAAAGGTAAAATATACACTATGTACATTTACCAGAATAGAGGGGAAGAAATTTAAAAAGTCCTATCATTAATTTTTCCACTGTGAATAAAAACAAGTGAAAATTTTCAAGATAGTGACTATCGGTTATGAAATTTCTTAAAACTATAAAATAATGAGGCAGGCTAGTATATGAGTTAGCTCATTCAAATCACATGATGCTAACAAGGCATATGGAAATACTTGTACTTTAATGCCCAAGGACCAAGTCCTGAATTACCGGCATCCTGTGAACTGACAATATTAAGAACAGAAAAAGCTACATATTAACTTCAGTATGAATTCAGAGATAAATATGTAAAATACACAGTATTTTATTTATTTATTTATTTATTTATTTATTTAAAAAGAAAAAGAAAAAGAAAAAGAAAGTTGTTTTGGATAATTATTTAATGTGAGAAACAGACAACATTGACTCCTGTACCTATTTTTAGAAAACAGTGTTTTAACAAAAATTATACTTGCCTTTTAGCTTGATTTCTTTAGACAGTTTCAACCTTTCCCCACATTTACTGTTTCGATTGAACTGTAATTTCACTGTAAATGAAGAAGAGACTACATTTTTATCTTTTGGAAAACAAATATGTTAAACACTCTATTATAAATGGCACGCTTTTGTTACTAAAAACTTTTGTTTTTAGTAAATCTGAAAAGAAAAATGATTCAGGAAGATCCAAAGTAAGTATTCAAAAGCTCTTGTTTTAAATAACCTATACCCAAAATATGAAAATATGTATTTATTACCAACAAACAAAAATTTCAAACAGTTTTTATCAGTTACACACATACACACACAAAACAGGATGAAATTACATCTTTCACATACTACAAGCATGTGTCCAAGACAATCAGAAAGCAACAAGAAATCTTTCAAAATGAAAAAACTTTTCACAGAGATTCTCCTTAGCAAATGAATATTTAGTCATCAAAAATATCTGTAAACTTCAGGTTTTAAATATTATTTTATTTATCAAATCAACCTTTCACTTAAAATTTTTACAATTTGAACGTCATTAAAAAAAATCAACATCTGCAGAAAATATGACATTATACTATGTTTGACTATTTTTAATATGATAAAACGGTACATAATTTATCCTTCTCAGCTCAAAATCCAATATAAAACAAAATATTAACTTCACTCACTAAATACTTATAAACACGATATGGAATAATTGTTGGCATATGTAGACAGAAATTGAACTGCTGTTGTAATTTTCAATTACATTTAGTCTTCAATCTTCCTTTTGTATACTGTTCATTTTGTAGAAATAAGATGACCAGTAGTAACTCAGATAAAAACCAAACTGCACCAAGTACATATTAGTGAAGATATTACAGTAGAAATACAAGCAATAGCAGAAAGGTTCAGTAATATTCTTCACTATTATGATACCAAGGTTGTCAATGTTTTTCTGACTTGTTCATACTAGTAAAAATGTGGTATTAGAAATATTTTCATACTTCATGCATTAGACTTAGTCTAAGAGGAGAGGGATCTTTTACACATTTTAGAAAGAAAAACATTTAAAATTTTTTATTTGTATTTTACATGTTTTAGTGTTTTGCCTACATGGAAATGCATCATGTGTGTGCAGTACTCATGGAGGTCAGAGAGTGTTGGAGCCCCTGGAAGTGGAATTGCCAACAGTTTGTTAGCCGCCGCATGGGTACTAGGAACTAATCTTGGGTCCTCTGCAAGAGCAGCAAGTGCTCTTAACCACTGATCCCTTTCTCCAGCCTCATTTATAAAAGAAAATGTCTAAGTGAGATGAAGTAGAGACTCATGGTTCGTTATTTTAACCTAGTAAGAATATAAATTTCAATGGCTAGCTAATGACATATAAAGCTTGAACTTATTCAGTTTATTTAGGCAAGCAAGTAAAAAAATAATTTTGCCAGTATTAGCACAGATCTGGTCCAATCCACTATTGAAAGACACGTATGCTTTCTTGCAAGATTTAGTTTTTAAAAGAATACGATTTGTTTGGCACTGTTAATCAGAATACTCAGAAATAGAAATGATTTTCTTATTTAATTTTTTTTCAAGCTGAAAGAAAAGAATTTTGGTGAGGCTTTCTAAGACAGTGAACTTGATCAATACTGCAAGGAAAGATTTATAAATTCTAAAAACATGACTAATAAATCAATGCTTTTCCATCACTCTTTATGGAGCACTGAGAAATTGCAAATACAAAGTATAGAAACTGTATATGAAATCTTAAGAAAAATCTTACTAAAAGTAATTATAAAAATGCTTCTACAAGTTAAACTACTAAAATGTAAATTACAACTAACTTTAAATTAAAAACCAAACAGAACAAGAACCCTCACTACAACATGCAAACTTTACAAGGCTATTCTTTAAAAACTCTTGTCTCCTGATTTTATTGTCAATGTTTGGACTACGTTTTGCATCATCTAGTGGGGACCCTGTGGCTTTGCAAAGTCCTGATACCACTTTTGAAGCTCTGTGTGTGTGTGAATAAAATTACAGCATCAAGTTTCCTAAAACTTTTAAAGGCCATAAATGGCTGTTTACTATGGAGATAACGTTTTAATTTTTTTTGGAAAGATAACTTTTTTTTTCAACAGGAAGAAATGAACAGATCTGCCATGAGACTAGTCATTCCCCTATCATTTTTTAAAAATGAAATGTAACACTGGAAGAAAACTGTTCTATATTTTTATTTCTAGAGCTGTCTTTAGGTTATAAAGTAATTAAAGTTACTCTGCAATTGATGTTAAGAGCTACCATGTTAAGTAAACTCTTTGGGATAGATAATCCCATTCCACCAAACCTCTAATTTGCAACAGCAACAGCCTAGGTGGTCTGGAACTTACTATGCAGCCCAGGTTTCCCTTGAACTTGAAGACCTATTTTTTACTACCAGAAAATGTTCCATAGAGTTATTGCAGTCTCCATTTCATTAATATTTGTATTTAAAAGCAGGTTTCCAAAAATAACCAATCTTTTTCAGTGAAATCTGCTAACTTTTATTCAGTTGAGCCACATGGATTAACAGTTAAAAGATAAACCTCTGAAGTCCCCTCCCTTTCTTTTCACTGAGAAGGCTGAGTGAAGGTAATACGGCGCCGCCGCCTTTGAAAAGCCTTTAAATTCCATCGGTTTGGTTCCAGCATGTGAGGACCATTGTAGACAAATAATACTGTCATCTTTTCAGAATAAGGAAGATTTTGTAGGAGCTGTAAGGATTGAAACAAATTGTCATGTAATGATACTATATATTGAGAGACTGTTTTCCATTCTTACATGTACACAAATACATAAACCTTGGCTAAACTATGACACAGCTCCCTGAGTAAGCATACCTGAAGCCTGGCGTATTATGTGATCTGGAATAAACCAGATATCTGGGACTCCTCTATATATACAGGTCAGCTAGAATCATATACTTTTCTGAGTTGTCCCCAGAGAAAAGTATATACTTTCACTTCTATCCAAAACACGTTTCTTTCTTTCTTTTTTTGTCTTTTTGAGACAGGGTTTCCCTGTAGCCCCAAGCTGTCCTGGAACTCACTGTGTAGACCAGGCTGGCCTCGAACTCACAAAGATCTGCCTGCCTCTGCCTCCCGAGTGCTGGGATTAAACAAAACACTTTTCAAACTACTTCTATGGTTAAGCACTACGACAGACTAGTAGTCTGAAAAGAGTGTTTGAGAGGTTTGGTTTATAAGCCAAGGTATTTGGTAAGCAACAGAGTAGGGGTAGATCTGACTAGTCCACAGAGATCCGCTAAGAGAAGACAAAATCCAAACAAAAATGTACATTTTAGGCTGGGCTTGCTGGCACATACCTTTAATTCCAGTATTCAGGAGGCAGAGGCAGGTGCGTCTTTGTGAGTTCGAGGCCAGCCTGGTCTGCACAGTGAGTTCCAGGACAGCTGGGGCTACAGGAAGACCTTGTCTCGAAAAACAAAACAAAACAGAAAACCAAAAACAAATAAAAAATCTAAGTGAGCTATCCAATGAAAAAAAATTTTTTTTGGTCTTTTTGAGAGGAGCAGTATGTGACAGGACAGTCCTGTCTGGCAAAGAAAGGGCTAGAGTTGTAGGTTTGCATTCCCTAGATGGGAATGAGTGCCAAAAGCAAGGAGGAAATCTAGGGTTTAAGGCATAATGATATGCCTCCTAAGTTTCTTCCTCAGATTAAGAGGTTTCTCATTAAGTATGTCATTGGAACTTTTCTCTTATATTAGTGTAAATACTACTATAAATATTTAAGCCAGGTGTGTGTGTGTGAGCGCGCGCGTTCCTGCTCATATTTACATATTGGGCACAAACCTGCTACACAATGAAGCCAGAGGGGCATTTGAGCATATGACTACCACGAGCTTACCTTTGGCGTAATGAAGAAGTACTGAGATGTGTTTTCTTTACAGGCAGTATTTACAACCATTTCAAATACTCTTCGTTCGTTGATTGGGTCCATACCCTAAAACATGATAATTATCATTACATTTATATCTATTTGAGGATTCAATAAGATCAAATACAAGAATAAGCATCATACCTGATTGATTTCATCAACTACTCTGAATGGACATCTGTTAAGCTCCTGGAGTGCCATTAAGTATAGCATGGTAGAAACACTTCTTTCACCTCCACTTTGATGGTGAGGTGTCAATTCATGCAGTTGAGTACTACTGCGAAATTTGACTCTAATTCGAATTCCATATTTATCATAGTCTTCCTATAAAACATTTAAAAAGTTAAAATATGAGTTTTTTTCTGGTAATTTTATTCAATTACATGAAAATAGATTGGGTAGCCGGGCGTGGTGGCGCACGCCTTTAATCCTAGCACTTGGGAGGCAGAGGCAGGTGGATCTTTGTGAGTTCAAGGCCAGCCTGGTCTACAGAGTGAGTTCCAGGACAGCTGGGGCTACAGGGAGACCCTGTCTCAAAAAGACAAAAAAAAAAAAAAAAAAAGAAAATAGATTGGGTAAATCAATCTTAAGAATAAAGAACTTAAAATTTAGCAGTATTGATTTCAAACAATGAAATATTAAGCAATTACTGTGTAAAAACTTTTTTTTTAAAAGAAATCTAGGCCAGGCGTGGTGGCATACACCTTTATCTTTTTTTTTTAATTTTATTTATTTTTTATGTGTATGAGTGTGTATATTTATGAGTGTACTGTCTGCACCCATGTCGTGCAATGCTGTGGAGGTCAGAAGAGGGCGTTGGATTCCCCTGGAACTAGAGTTAAAGACGGTTCTTAGCCACCATGTGGGTGCTGGGAATCGAACCTGGGTCCTCTGCAAGAGCAGTAGGTGCTCTTAACTGCTGAGCCATCTCTGTAGCCCCAAAACTTTTAAGAGCTTTCCGAGTATACATAAACACACACACACACACACACACACACACACACACACACACACACAGAGCTAAAAAAAATTTAAAAAGGATTATTTTCAGTCCTGCATTGATTAATTCATCTCTGGATTCTCATTCCTTATGTATCAGATGGTGACTAACACTAAGAACCACAAATGGCCAATGTGCAGAGAATAAGAGGCTAAAAAGTGCTTAGCTCTGAATTAAGAAATCTATACCAAACTTCTGCCTCCCAAGGCTCAGGAATCATTGTGGAAGAGGGGGTGGAAAGATTCTAAGAGGCAGAGGTGGTGGATGACCACAAGGAACCCTGGAGTCTTCCAGGTAGCTGGCCAGTCACGCATTCAGAAGAGGGGGATTTAATAGGATTTAAATAGGGTTATAATATATTGTATGGATTCACACAAAAATTAAATTAAAAAATTCTAAAGTTAGAGTCCAGTCAAATCCCTACCCAAATTAACGACACTATTGATCTATTCTTGTTAACAATTATAAGGGCTGATTTAAAGGAACAAAATGTTCCAGCTGGGCGTGGTGGTGCACGCCTGTGTTCCCAGCACTTGGGAGGCAAAGGCAGGGAGGATCTCTCTGAGTTCAAGGCCAGCCTGGTCCAAGACAGATTAAAAGGGAGATCCTGTCTCAAAAAGACCCCCCCCCAAAATATTTTCATTTTGCTCAAGCTTTATCTATATATTACATAATAACTAAAAATACCATACTGATATAATTAACCTCCTTGGGTGTTTAATAACCATATAAGGTGGCCTATACCATACCATTGTGGTCAGAGGGACTTAAAAGGTCACATAGTATTTTATTGTTTGCCCAGTCTACAAAGATGAGGGTCAACACAGATGAAGTTTCCTCAATGCTTTCAAGAAAAGCCATGGTCAGGCAAGGCTTATCCTCATGTAGATGGACCTGGTAACAGGAAGGCCAAAGGGCAGAGGCTCCTCCCAAACCCAAGTCACCCTGAGAGCAGATCTCAACTGACCTTGAGATAAAAACAGGTTAATTTTGGCCAACTGCATGGTTTTAAACACTCAACAGGAAAATATAACCAGAAATTAAAATGATTGGTATGTTAGAATCCAAGGGAGGATATTTTCTAGACATTAGACTTAAGTTCATAAGGTGCAATTTAGACAATTACTTCTCACTAGTCACTAGTGTTTTTGTTTTTTTTTTTTTATAAGAAAAAAATACTGCTTAGGTATAAAACTTCAGACCTTGGCCCAGGGCCTACCCTATAGTCAAGAGAGACAAGCCTACTATTGTTTTAACCTAAAAATTAAATGATGGCTAAGTTTCTTCTCTTTCCTTCTATCAGAAGCCATTTAGGCCCTCACATGTGATTCTAGCCACCCCGAATGCTATCAAAGTACCTTAAAGCAGATCTTAAGTTCATTACTGCCAAGTCCAGCCTTTGAAACAAAAAAAAAGAAAAAGAAAAAAAGACAAACCCAAGGATCCCAATGGATGGCCAGGTCTTGTGAGCTCATCAAGAAATTATTTTGGGGCTGGGTGTGATGGTGCATGCCTTTAATCGCAGCACTTGGGAGGCAGAGGCAGGTGGATCTCTGTGCCAGCCTGGTCTATATAGTGAGTTCCAGGCCAGTCCTCTTATCCCTCTCCCTTCCCCCCAAAAGGGGAAAAAAAATTAGAAAGAAATTCTTTTGGGCACTGCAAGGATGGCTTAGCAGTTAAGAGTACTGGCTACTCTTGGAGAGAACCCAGGTTTGATTCCCAGAACCCTCATGGGAGCTAAAAACTGCCTAACTCCAGTGCCAGGGAATCCAATGGCCTCTGATCTACGTGAGCATTGCATGACACGAGTACACCTACCTACATGCAGGCAATACACTCATATACATAAATTCTTCTGGAGGTCTTTTCCTTTAAGGGTATGATACTAGAGAGGCTAACCAGGTTCTAGTGGATGGATGCACATTGAAGGACATTTGGGGACACAAACTTAGCTCGATAGGCCTGAACATAAATGACAGAGCACATGAAGTCGGGGGGAGGGGCTATAAGAGAGGTACAGATAGAGGAAGGCTTTAAATATGATCAAAATATATTGTATAAAATTTGCAAAACTTCAATAACATTTTTTTAAACTAAAAAGAGAGAAAAGTATTGGTATTCTATAACTTTTCCCTAACCAGAAGTTATTCTGTTTATTCGCTGCTCTTATTAACATTATTTGCCAATTACATGTCACTTAAGATTCAGATTTACTTTTTTTTTTTTTTTTGAGACAGGGTCTCCCTGTAGTTCTGGCTGT
>VZQC01006291.1:751007-776234 GCA_009823505.1 Rhizomys pruinosus | reverse complement strand
GCCAGGTGTTGTAACCCAGGCCTTTAATCTAGCACTGGGGAAGCAGAGGCAGGCGGATCTCTGGGAGTTTAAGGCCAGCCTGGTCTTGAGTTCAGGACAGCTGGGGCTACAGGGAGACCCTATCTCAAAAAAGACACACACACACACACACACACACACACACACACACACACAAATTTTACACTTTAAAAATATTCAGAGCAGAGGTTTAAGATGAAAAGAACCTCATTTTAAAAAACGTAAACCTCTTCAACCATAAATGCCAAAGGATTCTGACAGGCTTTAAAGACTTTACAAATAACAATCTGTTCACTCCCAAACTCTCAAATAAAACCATAATAATTTTTAACAGTTTTAATTACCACACTAATTGTATCAACCATGTCATTTCTTGACTACAGGATTTATTATGTTATTAATTAATTAATTTAATGTGTGTGAGTGTTATGCCTGCATGCACGTAAGTTTATTCACGTCATGCAGTGCCCAAGGAGCTCAGAAGAATGTAGGATCCCCTGGAACTGGAATTATGGGCAGTTTTTAGCTACTATATGGGTGCTGTGACTTGAACCTGGGTCCTCTGCAAGAACAGCCTGTGTTCAGAACTGCTGGTCCATCTCACCAGCCCTTTGACTGCAGGCTTTTATTTGCTAGTTTTGTTTTTGGCTCTGTCACCTTTCATTCTTTGCTTTTTCTGCCTCATTCTAGATTCTGCCATCTCATGCCAATTTTCTAGGACTGTGAGGAAGGCAGAATAGAAAGAGGACAAAGGCAGAGGGGGATAAGAGGGAAGAATGTCCACTACCTAGGAACTTAGTACCAGCTAGCAGAAACACCGAAGAAGCATGAAAAGACTCATTTCTACAGCAACATAACTGAAAACCCAGAGAAGTTCCTTAGAAGAGAGCAGACCGCTGAGTTACAGTGCGCCAAGAGGACTTCAAGGATGGGATCTCCATGATGGGACGACAGGACGGGACGCCCACGGCGGGACAAGGACGGGAACCTGCCGTGGGCATCCACGATGGGACGCCCAGGACTGGAGGCCCAGGACAGGATGTCCATGACAGGTCATGCTCCACACCTTGCTTAGTCCATCATATGTGCATCATATGTGCTGTTGACAAAGACCCTATAGCTACTTTGAACAGGAACTTCCAGGGATCTAATTTATGTACGAGCTCAGAGTTTTAGATTACGTATGGAGTTATCTGTCACTTGAAATCAGTAAAATTATCTAAAGTTTCAGTTTATGAAGTAGGGTGAATCAAGTTCTTGTTTCATAAGATGGTTGTAAAGGATTAAACAAGACAAACTTAAAAGTGCCTGGTACATAGGGCTGGAAAGATGGCTCAGTGGTTAAGAGTGCCACATGCTCTTGCAGAGGACCCAGGTTTGATTCCCAGCACCCACATGGAAGCTAAGAACCGTCTTTAAGCTGGGTGTGGTGGTGCACAGCTTTAATCCCAGAGGGAGGCAGAGACAGGTGGATCTCTGTGAGTTCCAGGCCAGCTGGGGTTATAGGGAAACCCTGTCTCAAAAAGGTCTTTTTGAGACGGGTTTTCCTATTTAACCCCAGGCTGGCCCTGGAACTCACAGAGATCCACCTGTCTCTGCCTCCCTCTGGGATAAAGCTGGTTTGCACCACCACACCCAGCTTAAAGACGGTCTTAGCTACCATGTGTCGGTGCTGGGAATCAAAAACCTGGGTCCTCTTGCAAGAGCATGTGGGCACTCTTTAAACACTGAGCCATCTTTCCAGCCCCTAAACTTTGTACCAGGCACTTTTAAGTTAATGTCTTGTTTAATCCTTTTACAACCATCTTATGCAAACAAGGAACTTGATTCACCCTTACTCATAAACCTGAACTTTAAGATATTTACTGATTTACATAAGTGACAGATAACTCCTACGTATTTTCTAAAACTCTGAGCTCGTACATAAATTAGATCCCTGGAAGTTCCTGTTCAAAGTAGCTATAGGGTCTTTGTCAACAGCACATATGATGCACATATGATGGACTAAGCAAGGTGTGGAGCATGACCTGTCATGGACATCCTGTCCTGGGCCTCCAGTCCTGGGCGTCCCATCGTGGATGCCCACGGCAGGTTCCCGTCCTTGTCCCGCCGTGGGCGTCCCGTCCTGTCGTCCCATCATGGAGATCCCATCCTTGAAGTCCTCTTGGCGCACTGTAACTCAGCGGTCTGCTCTCTTCTAAGGAACTTCTCTGGGTTTTCAGTTATGTTGCTGTAGAAATGAGTCTTTTCATGCTTCTTCGGTGTTTCTGCTAGCTGGTACTAAGTTCCTAGGTAGTGGACATTCTTCCCTCTTATCCCCCTCTGCCTTTGTCCTCTTTCTATTCTGCCTTCCTCACAGTCCTAGAAAATTGCATGAGATGCAGAATCTAGAATGAGGGCCAGAAAAAAGCAAAAGGAATGAAAGGTGACAGATGCCAAAAAACAAAACACTACAAATAAAAGGCCTGCAGTCCAAAGGCTGGCTGAGATGGACCAGCAGTTTCTGAACACAGGCTGCTTTTGCAGAGGACCCAAGGTTCAAGTCACAGCACCCATATAGTAGCTAAAAACGCCCATAATTCCAGTTCCAGCGGAATCCTTACATTCTTCTGAGCTCCTTGGGCACTGCATGACGTGAATAAACTTACGTGCACGAATGCAGGCCCATAACACTCACACACATTAAATTAATTAATTAAATAACATAATAAATCCTTGTAGTCAAGAGAGTGACATGGATTGATACAATTAGTGGTGGTAATTAAACTGTTAAAAAATTATTATGGTTTTATTTGAGAGTTTGGGAGTGAACAGATTGTTATTTGTAAAGTCTTTAAAGCCTTCAGAATCCTTTAGGCATTTATGGTTTGAAAGAGGTTTTACGTTTTTAAAATGGAGGTTCTTTTCATTCTCTAAACCTTCTGCTCTCTAATATTTTTAAAGTCGGTAAATGTGATGTGTGTGTGTGTGTGTGTGTGTGTGTGTGTGTGTGTGTGTGTGTCTTTTTTTGAGATAGGTCATCCCTGTAGCCCCAGGCGTCCTGGAACTCACTATGTAGCTGAGGACGAGCTTGGGCTCCTGGTCCTCCCGCCTCTGCTTCCCCAGTGCTAGATTAAAGGCCTGGGTTACCACACGCCTGGCTAAAAGTTGATAATATTTTATATTGTGCTATTATGTTAAAGTGACTTTTTCAATTAATTTTGGCATTAAATTAATATACCAATAAATTGCCCTTTTTAATTTTTTTTAAATGTGACTGCCCTTAGAAATTTTTTTAATTAACCTGCTTCATTTTGAATTGTGGCTATCAGACACTTAGACCATAAAACTGCATTCATTAACTAATTAACTTTTTTTTTCTTAATTTTTTTTTATCAATTTTATTTATTTCTGTATTGTGTATGAATGCTGCTGTCTGCATGCAAGTTTGTGCACCCGTGTCGGTAATGCCGCAGGAGTTCACAAGAGGTTGTCGGATTTCCCCTGGAACTGGATAGTTCTCCTGGAATTGGAGTTTTCAGACGAGTTCTCGGCCGCCATGTGGGTGCTGTGGGATCGAACCCGGGTCCTCTGCAAAGAGCGGTCGGCGCTCTTAACCGCTAGGCCATCTCTCCAGCCCCTAACTAGTTAACTTTTAAGCTGTGTTACAAATCTCACTTTGAAAGTAAATCTGAATCTTGGGAGGCAGAGGGAGGTGGATCTCTATGAGTTCAAGGCCAGCCTTGTCTATAGAGTGAGTTCCAGGACAGCCAGAACTACAGGGGAGACCCTGTCTCAAAAAAGACCAAAAAAAAAAAAAAAAAAAAGTAAAATTCTGGAATCTTAAGTGACATGTAATTGGCAAATAATGTTAATAAGAGCAGCGAATAAACAGAATAACTTCTGGTTAGGGAAAAGTTATAGAATATCCAATACCTTTTCTTCTTCTTTTAGTTAAAAAAATGTTATTGAAGTTTGCAAATTTTTATACAATATATTTTCATCATAATTTAAAGTCTTCCTCTATCTGTACCTCTCTTATAGCCCCCCCCCCCCGACTCATGTGCTCTGTCATTTATGTTCAGGCCTATCGAGCTAAGTTTGTGTCCCCAAATGTCCTTCAATGTGCATCCATCCACTTAGAACCTGGTTAGCCTCTCTAGTATCATACCCTTAAAGGAAAAGACCTCCAGAAGAATTTATTGTATATGAGTGTATTGCCTGCATGTAGGTAGGTTTGTACTTCGTGTCATGCAAGCTCACGTTTAGATTCAAGGAGGCCTTATTTGGATTTCCCTTTGGCACTGGGAGTTAGGCAGGTTTTGTTAAGCTCCCATGAAGGGTTCTGGGAATCAAACCCTGGGTTCTCTCCAATGAGTAGCCAGTACTCTTAACGCTAAGCCATCCTTGCAGTGCCCAAAAGAATTTCTTTCTAATTTTTTTTCCCCTTTTGGGGGGGAGGGAGAGGGATAAGAGGACTGGCCTGAACTCACTAATTAGACCAGGATATCCTTGAACTCACTGAGATCCACCTGCCTGGCCCTCCCAAGTGCTGCGATTAAGGCATCACCATCACACCCAGCCCCAAAATAATTTCTTTGATGAGCTTCCACAAGACCTTGCGCCATCCATTGGGATCTTGGTTTGTCTTTTTTCTTTTTTCTTTTTTTTTTGTCTTCAAAGGCTGACTGGCAGTAATGAACTTAAAGATCTGCTTTTAAGGTACTTTGATAGTCATGGGGTGGCTAGAATCACATGGTGAGGCTCTAAATGGCTCTGATAGAAGAGAAAGAGAAGAAAACTTAAGCCATCATTCATTTTTAGGTTAAAACAATAGTAGGCTTGTCTCTCTTGACTATAGGGTAGGCCCTGGGCCAAGGTCTGAAGTTTTATACCTAAGCAGTATTTTTTTCTTATAAAAAAAAAAAAAACAAAAAACACTAGGTGACTAGTGAGAAGTAATTGTCTAAATTGCACCTTATGAACTTAAGTCTAATGTCTGAAAAATATCCTCCTTGGATTCTAACCATACCAAATCATTTATAATTTCTGGTTATATTTTCCTGTTGAGTGTTTAAAACCATGCAATTGGCCCAAAAATTAACCTGTTTGTTTTCTCAAGGTCAGTGAGAATCTGCTCTCAGGGTGACTTGGGTTTGGGAGGAGCCTCTGCCCTTTGGCCTTCCTGTTACCAGGTCCATCTACATGAGGATAAGCCTTGCCTGACCATGGCTTTTCTTGAAAGCATTGAGGAAACTTCATCTGTGTTGACCCTCATCTTTGTAGACTGGGCAAACAATAAAATACTATGTGACCTTTTAAGTCCCTCTGACCACAATGGTATGGTATAGGCCACCTTATATGGTTATTAAACACCCAAGGAGGTTAATTACATCAGTATGGTATTTTTAGTTATTATGTAATATATAGATAAAGCTTGAGCAAAAACCAATTTTTAAAAAAAAAATATTTTGGGGGGGGTCTTTTGAGACAGGATCTCCCTTTAATCTGTCTTGGACCAGGCTGGCCTTGAACTCAAGGAGATCCCCCTGCCTTGCCTCCCAAGTGCTGGGAACCAGGCGTGCACCACCACGCCCCAGCTGGAACATTTTGTTCCTTTAAATCAGCCCTTATAATTGTTAACAAGAATAGATCAATAGTGTCGTTAATTTGGGTAGGGATTTGACTGGACTCTTAACTTTAAGAAATTTTTTTTAATTTAATTTTTTTTTTTTTTACCTTCAGAGAAAGTTTAAGACATGTCATTTATCATATTTTAAATCCTATTAAATACCCCCTCTTCTGAATGCGTGACTGGCCAGCTACCTGGAAGACTCCAGGGTTCCTTGTGGTCATCCACCACCTCTGACCTCTTTAGAATCTTTCCACCCCCTCTCCACAATGATCCCTGCACGCCTTGGGAGGCCAGAAGTTTGGTATAGCAATTTCTTATTCAGAGCTAAGCACTTTTTAGCCTCTTATTCTCTGACATTGGCCATTTGTTGGTCTCTATCTTAGTTACCATCTGATACATAAGGAATGAGAATCCAGAGATGAATTAATCAATGCAGGACTTGAAAATAATCCTTTTTTAATTTTTTTAGCTCTGTTGTGTGTGTAAATTGTGTGTGTGGTGTGTGTGTGTGTGTGATGTGTGTGTGTATATCGGAAAGCTCTTTTAAAGATATTTTGGGGCTACAGAGATGGCCTTCAGCAGTTAAGAGCACCTACTGCCTCTCATGCAGAGAACCCAGGTTCGATTCCAGCACCCACATGGTGGCTAAAGAACCCGTCTTTAAACTCTAGTTCCAGGGCGAATCCAACGCCCTCTTTCTGAACCTCCACAGCATTGCACGACATGGTGCAGACAGTACACTCATTTAAAATATACAACACTCATACACAAAAAAATAAATTAAAATTTAAAAAAAAAAAAAGATAAAGGTGTATGCCACCACGGCCGGCCTTAGATTTCTTTTTAAAAAAAAAGTTTTATAACACAGGTAATTGCTTAATACTCATTGTTTTGAAATCCAATACTTGCTAAAATTTAGTTCTTTATTCTTTAAGATTGATTTACCAAATCTATTTTCTTTTTTTTTTTTTTTGCGTCTTTTGAGACAGGGTTCTCCCTGTAGCCCCAGCTGCCTGGGAACTCACTCTGTAGACAGGCTGGCCTTGAAACTCACAAAGATCCACCTGCCCTCTTGCCTCCCCCCAAGTGCTAGGATTAAAAAGGCGGTGCGCCACCACGCCCGGCTACCCAAATTCTATTTTCATGTAATTTGAATAAATTACCAGAAAAAAACTTCATATTCTTTAAAACTTTTTAAAATGTTTTATAGGAAGACTATGATAAATATGGAATTCGAATTAGAGTCAAATTTCGCAGTAGTACTCAACTGCATGAATTGACACCTCACCATCAAAGTGGAGGTGAAAGAAGTGTTTCTACCATGCTATACTTAATGGCACTCCAGGAGCTTAACAGATGTCCATTCAGAGTAGTTGATGAAATCAATCAGGTATGATGCTTATTCTTGTATTTGATCTTATTGAATCCTCAAATAGATATAAATGTAATGATAATTATCATGTTTTAGGGTATGGACCCAATCAACGAACGAAGAGTATTTGAAATGGTTGTAAATACTGCCTGTAAAGAAAACACATCTCAGTACTTCTTCATTACGCCAAAGGTAAGCTCGTGGTAGTCATATGCTCAAATGCCCCTCTGGCTTCATTGTGTAGCAGGTTTGTGCCCAATATGTAAATATGAGCAGGGAACGCGCGCCGCTCACACACACACACCTTGCTTAAATATTTATAGTAGTATTTACACTAATATAAGAGAAAAGTTCCAATGACATACTTTAATGAGGAAACCTTTCTTAATCTGATGAAGAAACTTAGGAGGCATTATCATTATGCCTTAAACCCTAGATTTCCTCCTTGCTTTTGGCACTCATTCCCATCTAGGGAATGCAAACCTACAACTCTAGCCCTTTCTTTGCCAGACAGGACTGTCCTGTCACATACTGCTCCTCTCAAAAAGACCAAAAAAAAATTTTTTTTCATTGGATAGCTTCACTTAGATTTTTAATTTGTTTTTTGGTCTTTCTGCGTTTTGTTTGTTTTCGAGACAAGCTTCTGTTAGCCCCAAAGCTGTCTGGAACTCACTGTGCAGACCAGCTGGCCTCGAACTCACAAAGACGCACCTACCTCTGCCTCTTGAATACTAGCGAATTAAAGGTATGTGCCAGCAAGCCCAGCCTAAAATGTACATTTTTGTTTGGATTTTGTCTTCTCTTAGCGGATCTCTGTGGACTAGTCAGATCTACCCCTACTCTGTTGCTTACCAAATACCTTGGCTTATAAACCAAACCTCTCAAACACTCTTTTCAGACTACTAGTCTGTCGTAGTGCTTAACCATAGAAGTAGTTTGAAAAGTGTTTTGTTTAATCCCAGCTTACTCGGGAGGCAGAGGCAGGCAAGCATTCTTTGTGAGTTCTGAGGCCAGCCTGGTCTACACAGTGGAGTTCCAGGACAGCTTTGGGGGCTACAGGGAAACCCAAAAAAACCACTCGCTCTCAACAAAAAGACAACACAAAAGAAAGAACAAAAACGGTTGCGATAGAAGTGAAAGAGCCACACAACCTACATCCTGGATCAACACACGAGCCAAGACTCACTCACAATCATCCATCCACCATGCAACAAACCCGCCACAATATAGTGTAAAAATTCATAAAAAATAAAATAAATAAAAAAAGAAAAGGTAAAGGAATAAGCATAACAAAGATAAAAAGAATATNATACCCTTTATCTTTTTTTTTTAATTTTTTTATTTATTTTTTATGTGTTACTGTATGTATGAGTGTGTATATTTTCTGAGTGTACTGTGCACCCATGTCGTTGCAATGCTGTGGAGGTCAGAACTGAGGGCGTTGGCTTCCCCTGGAACTAGAGTAGTAAAGACGGTTCTTAGCCACCATGTGGGTGCTGGGAATCGAACCGGGTCCTCTGCAAGAGCAGTAGGTGTGCTCTTAAACTGCTGAGCCATCTCTGTATCCCCAAACTTTTTCAAGAGCTTTCCGCAGTGTATTTACATAAACCACCCACAACACCCACAACACACCACACACCCACCCAAACACACACACACAGCAGCTAAAAAAATTTATAAAACGGATTTTTCAGTTTCTGCATTGATTTAATTCATCTCTGGATTCTCATTCCTTATGTATCAGATGGTGACTAACACAGAAAACCACAAATGGCCACTGTGCAGAGAATAAGAGGCTAAAAAGTGCTTAGCTCTGAATTAAGAAATATCTATTACAAAACTTCTGCCTCCCAAGGCTCAAGGAATCATTGTGGAACAGGGCTGGTGGAAACGCTTCTAAGCGGCAGAGGGGTGTGTGGATGAACCACAGGAAACACTGCAAGGTCTTCCAGGTGGTAGCTGGCAGTCTCACGCATTCAGAAAGAGGGGATTTACTAGAGATTTTAAATAGGGTTATAACTTTTTAAATAGGATACATATTATTTTATGGATTCACACAAAAATTTAATTAAAAATTCTTACACGTTAGAGTCCCCAGTTCAAATCCCCTACCCAACTTAACGACCCATATTGATCTATTCTTGTTAAAACAATTATAAGGGTCTGCTTTAATAAAGGAACAAAATGTTTCCAGCTGTGCGTGTTGGTGCACGCCTGTGTTCCCTAGCACTGGAGATGCAGAGGCAGGAGGATCGCTCTGAGTTCAAAGCAAGCCTAGCCTGGTCTACAAATCAAATTCCAAGCCACCCAGAGCTACATAGTAAGACCCTGTCGCAAAAAGACCACCCCCCCCCAATAATATTTTCAGTTAGGTTAAAGCTTTTTTATCTAATATTACAATAATACTAAAAATTCCATACTGATATCATAACCTCTTGGTTGTTAATAACCATCTAAGGTGGATTTCTCCATACCCCTACCACTGTGGTCAGAGTTTTGTGGACTTCTTACAAGGTCACATGCGTAATTTTATGTTTTGCCCAGTCTAGAAAGATGAGGGTCAACACAGATGAAGTTTCCTCAATGCTTTCAAGAAAAGCCATGGTCAGGCAAGGCTTATCCTCATGTAGATGGACCTGGTAACAGGAAGGCCAAAGGGCAGAGGCTCTCCCAAACCCAAGTCACCCTGAGAGCAGATCTCAACTGACCTTGAGATAAAAACAGGTTAATTTTGGCCAACTGCATGGTTTTTTAAAACCCTCAACAGCGAAAATAAACCAAAATTAAAATGATTGGTATGTTAGAATCCAAGGGAGGATATTTTCTAGACATTAGACTTAAGTTCATAAGGTGCAATTTAGACAAAATTACTTCTCACCGTCACTGGTTTTTGTTTTTTTTTTTTTATAAGAAAAAAATACTGCTTAGGTATAAAACTTCAGACCTTGGCCCAGGGCCTACCCTATAGTCAAGAGAGACAAGCCTACTATTGTTTTAACCTAAAAATTAAATGATGGCTAAGTTTCTTCTCTTTCCTTCTATCAGAAGCCATTTAGGCCCTCACATGTGATTCTAGCCACCCCGAATGCTATCAAAGTACCTTAAAGCAGATCTTAAGTTCATTACTGCCAAGTCCAGCCTTTGAAAACAAAAAAAAAAGAAAAGAAAAAAACGACAACCCAAGGATCCCAATGGATGGCCAGGTCTTGTGAGCTCATCAAGAAAATTACATTTTGGGCTGGGTTTTGTGATGGTGGCATGCCTTACTCACCAGCACTTGGGAGGCAGGGCAGAGGCAGGTGGGGTGGATCTCTCTATGAGTTCAAAGCCAGCCTGGTCTATATAGTAGTTCCAGGCCAGTCCTCTTATCCCTCTCCCTTCCCCCCAAAAGGGGAAAAAAAATTAGAATTAGAAGAAATTCTTTTGGGCACTGCACGGATGGCTTAAGCAGTTAAAAGAGACTGGCTACTCTTTGAGAGGACCCAGGGTTTTTGATTCCCAGAACCCCTCATGGGAGCTAAAAATGCCTAACTCAAGTTGCCGGGGAGGGAATCCCAATGGCCTCTGTCTACGTGAGCATGCATGACACGAGTACCCTACCTACATGCAGGCAATCACTACCTATCCCTATTACTACTAACTTTAACTTTTATTTGGGGGTGGCTAGTTGCCTCTAACTGTTCTAATTCGCGCTGTACATGATACTAGACTTTTCTTTTCTTTTCTCTTTTCCCTTCCTCCTACTCCCTGGCTTCTACTATTCTCACAAATCTTCTCCTCTGTCCGCCTAGTGCGCATGACTGACCCTCCACCACTTATACATGCGACTATTTGTTTGCTAATTTGGACAAGTATGGGCTTGGAACACTACCTATTACTAACCCTCTTTCTCCCCCTCCCCCCCCTCTCCCTTTTTTTTTTTTTTTTTTTTTTTTTTTTTTCTTTTCTCTTCCCTTCCCTTTCCTCTTTTCTCCCTTCTCTTTTTCCCTCCCTCTTGAACCATACACATGATCAGACGTCACCACAACTTTCAGTACTTTGCGGCTCGCGCGATTGCGGCCGTCCGTTTCCCAAACCTTCCCTCTTCTTTTCCTCTCCCTTTTTTTCCCTTTAGTTTTTTTTGGGCTTTTTTTGGTTTTTGTTATTTTTTGGGCAACACAGAGATCCGGTTTATTTATTTTTGATAGAGGCCACCCCCCCCCCTGATGTGTTATTTCCTCTCTTCCCTCTTCCCCCAGCAAGGATTCTCTCTAATATGATCAAAAATTTACTGTATAAAATTTGCAAAAAATTCCAATAACATTTTTTTAAACTAAAAGAGAGACGAGAAACGTCTACTTGGTATTCTATACACTTTTTCCCTAACCAGAAGTTATTCTGTTTATTCGCTGCTCTTATTAACATTATTTGCCAATTACATGTCACTTACCTTAAGATTAATTTACTTTTTTTTTTTTTTTTGGTTTTTGAGGACAGGGTCTTCCGTCCCCCCCCCCCTTCGTTCTGGCTGTCCTGGAACAACTCACTCTATGACAAGGCTGGCCTGAATCTCCAGAGTCCACCTCCCTCTGCCTTCCCACGATTCAGATTTTACTTTCAAAGTGAGATTTGTAACACAGCTTAAAAGTTAAAACTAGTAGGGGCTGGAGAGATGGCCAGCGGTTAAGAGCGCGCCGGACTCCGCTCTTGCACGAGGACCCGGGTTCGATCCCCAACACCCCACATGGAGGCTGAGAGAAAGGAGAGCCGAGAAAAAGAGCCTAGAGAAACCGTCTGAAACATCCCAATCCAGGGCGCGGAACTCCAGTTCCAGCGGACTCCCGAGCGAGGAGCCCCTCTTCTACCTCCGCGGCATTGCACGACCACCGGGTGCACAAAACTTGCATGCACAGACAGCACATTCATACACTACAGAAATAAATAAAATTGATAAAAAAAATTAGAAAAAACTTAGAAAAAAAGTTAATTAGTTAATGAATGCAGTTTTATGGTCTAAGTGTCTGATAGTCAGCCACCATTCAAGAAGCAGGTTAATTAAAAACCTTCTAGCCGTCACCATTTAAAAAAATTTAAAAAAGGGCATGGTGGCACACACACACAAAAAAAAAAATTGAAAAAAAAAAGGTCCCTTTAACATCTAGGCACAATACTACACATAAAAGTCACTTTAGCCAGGTGTGGTAACCCAGGCCTTTAATCTAGGCAACTGGGGAAGCAGAGTCAGGCGGATCTCTGGGAGTTAAAAGCCAGCCTGGTCTTAGTGAGTTCAGGACAGCTGCGGCTACAGGGAGACCCTATCTCAAAAAAGGGGACACACACACACACACACACACACACACACACTACACCACAAATTTTACACTTTACAAAATCTTTCAGCAGCAGAGGTTGTGTTTTAATTATTGAAGAGGAAAGAAAAGAACCTCATTTTAAAAAACGTAAACCTCTTCAACCATAAATGCCAAAGGATTCTGACAGGCTTTTTTTCATTGTTTTTTAAAATGGACTTTACAAATAACAACTTTGTTCACTCCAAACCGCTCAAATAAAAACAGAAGAAGTGTGAAACAGTTTTAATTACCCACACTAATGTATCATACCATGTCCATTTCTTGTACTACATGGATCTTTTTTGTTATTAATTAATTAATTTTAACATGTGTGTGGGTTTCTGCTGCATCTGCACGTTATAGTTTATTAAGTCTGCAGTGCACCAAGGAGCTCAGAAGATATTGTAGGATCCCCCTGGAATGGAACGGAAATTATGGGCAGTTTAAAGTTTGGCAGTTTTTAGCTACTATATGGGTGCTTGGACTTGTTGAACTTGAAAACCTGGGTCCTCGCAAAAGCACAGCCTTTGTTCAGAAATGCGGTCCATCTCCACACATTCCCTTTGACCTGCAGGCTTTTCTTTGCTATTTCTGTTTTTTATTTTTGGCTCTTTGTCACCCTTCATTCTTTCTTTTTCTTGCCATTCTAGATTCTGCCATCTCATGCCAATTTTCTAGGACTGTGCGGAAGGCCGAACAGACAAGAAGACCACCCAGAATAGAAAGCGGACAAAGCAGAGGGGGATAAGGCCGCGGATAAATGAGGGAAGAAATGTCCACTACCTAGGACACTTTCAGTACCAACTCCTAGCAGACGAAAACACCGAAGAAGGCATGACAGACTCATTTCTACGGCAAAAAACATAACTGAAAACCCCCGAGAGTCCCTTAGAAGAGAGCAGAGCCCCGCTGATAGAGTTCCTGTTCGGAGTTACATTCCTGCAGGCCAAGAGGATCTTCAAGGATGGGATTCTCCATGATGGTACGACAGGAACAGCAGGCAAGGACCCAGGACGGGACGCCGCTCCACGGCGGGATCCGGGCGGGGGACACAGACGGCGGGACAAGGACGGGAACCTGCCGTGGGCATCCACGATGGGACGCCCAGGACTGGAGGCCCAGGACAGGATGTCCATGACAGGTCATGCTCCACACCTTGCTTAGTCCATCATATGTGCATCATATGTGCTCCTTTGTTGACAAAGACCCTATAGCTACTTTGAACAGGAACTTCCAGGGATCTAATTTATGTACGAGCTCAGAGTTTTAGATTACGTATGGAGTTATCTGTCACTTGAAATCAGTAAAACATTATCTAACGTTTCAGTTTTATGACGTAGTAGGTTGATGAATGCGTTGGAATTCAAGTTCCTTGTTTCATAAGATGGTGTAAAGGCCTTTTAAACAAGGACAAAATTAAAAGTGCCTATGGTACATAGGCCTGGAATGGAAAAGGGCGCGGCTGGAAAGACTGGAACTCGCTGGGAAAGCGGGGCCCTGGAACTCTCTTCTGGGATCCCCTTGAAAACATAAATGGAAGGGGTGCCGGTCTCGGCGGGGCCTGGATTGGAACTGGATTTTCTATGGAGTGCGTCACTGGAATGGATGGGTTTTCCTGGATGGGCTGGAGGTCTGAACGGGCTGGAATCTTGTGGAAAGATATGGAATCTTTCTGGAATCTGGATGGAAAGAGCTCTTGGAACCTGGATGGAACGGCTGGAAACTGGTGGAACTGGAAAGTGTGGAATGTGGAGCTGGAATGGATGGAAGATGGCTCAGGGGTTTAAGAGTGCAACATGCTCTTGAAGATGGACCCCAGTGTTTGATTCCCAGACACACCACTGGAAGCCTAAGAACACCGTCTTATAGCTGGGTTTTTGTGGTTGCGTGCATCAGCTTTTCAATCCAGATGGGAGGCAGGACCCCCGAACGACAGAGGACAGGTGGATCTCTGTGAGTTCCAGGCCAGCTGGGGGTTTCAAGGGGAACCCTCTTGGTCTCAAAAAAGACAAAAAAAAAAAAAAAAAAAAAAAAAAAAAAAAAAAAAAGCCTGGTACAAAGAACCCACATTAGAAATTATATATTGTACAATAAGGTCCTCAATTCTAGTAAGGCCAAGGCAGGGCCCAATACCTCAATCACTGGCCATATAAATCAAATGGTGTTTCACATATATGCTTCATACTAGCAGAGGGAGTTGTAGGGCAAAATTAATCAGAGGTGAAAACAGGGCTATCGTGACATATTAATATATGTAACAAAAATGAAAACACACACATGCTAAAACAACTTTAAAGATGTAAAATATTCTTAACTTTCTTTTATTTAAAATATACTTCACTATGGAAACACTTTGACATGCACAAAATGAGAATACAAAGATGAGCTCAGTGCACCAGTAAATTCTTCTAAGTAAGATCAATACATACGTGTGCGTGTGCGTGCGTGCGTGTGTGTGTGTGTGTGTGTGTGTGTGTGTGTGTGTGTGTAGAGATAGCTCAGCAGTTAAGAGTACTGGCTGGCTGCTCTTGCAGAAGACCCAGGTTCAATTCCCAGCACCCACATGGTGGCTAACAACAGTCTAAAACTCCAGTACCCGGAGAATCCAACACCTTCTTCTGACCTCTGTGGGCACTACATGACATGGGTGCACTTAAATACATATAGGCAATACCCTCATACACATTAAAAAAAAAAAAATTACACGGGCTGGGCGTGGTGGCACATGCCTTTAATCCTAGCACTCAGGAAGCAGAGGCAGGTGGATCTTTGTGAGTTCAAGGCCAGCCTGGTCTACAGAGTGAGTTCCAGGACATCTGGGGCTACAGGAGACCCTTTCTCAAAAAGACAGAACAAAACAAAACAAAACAAAACAAAACAAAACAAAACAAAATATGGGCAGTCTTCTTTCACTTCTATCCCTACCCATTTCACTTTCAAAATTATTTGAAAGGAATTCAGACATCTCCTTACACATTTCTCCATCCCCCCCTCACTTGCTATGGTGCTGTGGACTAAACACAGGTTTCAGACATGCTGCACATACACTAACACTTAGACACACCTCAAGGCCTTCTTTATACACTGCTCTTTTTTTTTTTTTAAGTCTTTTTGAGACAGGGTATCCCTGTAGTCCAGCTGTCCTGGAACTTAACTCTGTAGACCAGGCAGGCCTTGAACTCACAAAGATCCGCCTGCCTCTGCCTCCCAAGTGCTAGGATTAAAGGCGTGTGCCACCAAGCCCCGCTTATATACTGCTCTCAATGGGAAATTTGTTTTATCCAAAATAGCAATGCATGAAGTTGTAGTTCAGGAAATTAGCACATTTCCTATTATTTTTATTTTTAAATTTGTGATAAATAAAAAAACCACTGAGACCAGGCATGCTGATGCAAGCTTGAAATCCCAGCATTTGAAAGGTTGAGGCAGGATGGTCAGAAGTTTCAAGGTTATCCTTAGATACACAGGCCAGCCTGGGTTACATGGGAACCTTACTCGAAAAACTGGAAAACAGCACCACAAAAAGCCCACTGATATATTACGGTTGTGTTTGCTAATCTGCTTCTGACTCTTAGGTTGAGCAGTGGTAGATTTACAAAGCAATGTACTTAATCAATACAGCTGAATAATCATTATCCAGACTGGCTACAAATAAAGATAGTAAAGCATTAGTCACTAATCAAAAACAATCACATACTTGGGGCTGGAGAGAAGTTCAACCAGCTGTAAAGAAAACTAGCTTTTCTTGCAAAGGACCAGGATTAGCTTCCCAGCACCCACCTGATGGCTAACAACCACCTGTAATTCCAGTTCTAGGTGGCCTCTGGCCGCTGTAGGCATTGCATGACATGGGTGCACTTATGTATATTCAGGCAAAACAAACAAACAAAAAAACAAAACAGAAACAAACAAAACAAAACAAAAAAAAACACCACACTCCACCCCCAAATAAAACAACCCTAATGCAATTTCATGCATGGTCTTTCCTTCCTTTTCATATATATGTATTTATTTTAGTGAGCAAAATTTAATGTATATCTCTAAAGCAAACTTAAATGCACTTTTGCACATAATTAAAATTCCCTCTTATGAAATATATTCCTAATGCAATTTTACCTCATTTTCTGTATGGAGATCAACTTCACCAGCACATTGCATGGAACTAAAAAAATTGCTGAATTTTTCATTAATTTTTTCTACGAGCTCTTTTAAGGGATTAAGCCATCTTTCTTTTACCTACAAATAAAGGCAATATGAAACCATAATTTAAAAGCAGCATTATCCATCCTGATACAAAACTTTACATAAAACAAATTTTACATCATACTTGATCTGGTCTTGAAAAACATAATTTTTTCTTAGGGGCATAATTAAACACAAGAGTAGGGTCAGACATTTAATTTCATATAGTCTAAATGTCCATATCATTAATGATAAGCATATAAGAAAAAAGGATAAAAATTAAAAAATTACCTGTGAAATGTTTTCCCTGTATTCATCAAGTTCAACTTTCTTTCCCTTTAGTTCTTCAGTTAACTGCTGTATCTCTATCTCTCTTTTTGTGTATTCCTCAACTACCTGGTAGAAAAAAAATCTTTAAAATGAATCTTTCAAAGAATAAAATTACATAAAAATCTGCATCAAGTAAACAATTAACTGAAAATACCAATTGTGCTGCATTATTTGTATGTAATTAATTATATTATTGCATACTGAAAATGCTGTTTTTTAATTCTTGAAAAATACACACTGCTGTATTTCAAGTTAGCCTAACTATTCTTTTTATAAAGAAAAGGCACAGAACACTGTGTTCCTTAGGAAGAATCTATTTAAAATTCTAATAGATTCAGAATCTGGCATTTAAAGCACATTGTTCCTGCTGTCTAGCTTATTATTACCCAGAGCTCTAGTACAGTGTGGGAGGCAAGTGCTGGAGAGAACTGTGTATGTGTGTGTGCTTGTGCGTACGTGTGTGCATGCATGCATGTGTGCACGTGTGTGCAATGGGAAGGGAGTAGTGGTGGCTGCAGAATAAGAACAGAGAAAGGGCCTTACTGAAGGATTCAGTCCTGTGAAGCAGGAAGCTCTTGATCTTTCTTCAGTTAATAAAGCATCGATCTCATCCAATGTGTTTGGAAGATCTTGGAAGGCCTAAAGAAAAAACAATCATCTTTCACTAGAAATATTATAGGGAAGTTTTAGTTAAATCATTAAAACTAATTTGCTACATATCTACTATCTGATTAATAATAGCATGCTAGCACACAATATGAAGGGATCATAAACAAGGTCTTTTGTATTTAAAAAGCTTACACTTTAAAAGTAAATAAAATGGATACGCTGGATAATACTTTAAGGCAATGTATTGATGTCGAGTACTAAAATAAGCAGTACATATCATATAGGCTTTGGAATTTAGAATAAGGAAGTGTCAGTTCATGCTACAAGAGAATTAAGAGATTCAAAGGCCTAGACTTCATCCCTGGGTCTTAAAGCAAATGGCTAGGGAAAAGCAACGTAAAAAGGAGATACGAGTTTGGAAAAAAGAATGAGTACTGCATACCATGGGGGGTGTGGAGCTGTGTCCATTTGGAATGGTGGGTACTTGCTGAATTGGTAGAATGGGTCCAGAATATGTGGGGCATTGAAAGAGAGCAAGAAGTTAGAACTTTACACTGTACTTACGAAGAACTACAAAAGCATCCTAGAATCCAGTTATGCCGACAGAATTTCACCGAGACCACCTTCTGAATCTGTGCCATATTAGAACACTAGAACAGATACTTTCCTGTAAGGGGAGGCATGCAGTACATTGTTTTGCCTAGCACAACCTGCAATGTCCATGCACTAAAAGGTATAAAATGAATCAATCTGAAACCTTACAAGGTCCTGAAGTTATGTTAATCTGATAACTTCCCTTTGTATCTTTTTTTTTCTTGTAGAATGCAGTTTAGTTTGTATATAGGCCTTTAGGTATTTGTTATGTACACTTGCTGTATCTTTGTCTTGTTCACTGAGGTGTGAGCTTATGTTCCCAACACTTACTCAGTATGTTCACTCTAATAGGTATAAGTTTATGATGGTAAAATATAATTTCCATTTCATCCACCTTCCTTACCACTGTAAGCAAATCTATTTCTTCTCAGTAAACAGCTTCACTGTTTGTCCAGGTGAAAAACTTAGGCATTCTCTCTTCCCCCCTCATACCCATCAATGATGTACATACAATGTCTCTCTCTCTACTGCTATAGCTCTAATCCATTCCATTACAATCTCTTTCCTTTTCCAAACAATCCTCCAAGTGACCTCCTTGCTCCTTTTCTTGTATTTCTCCTCTTCACATAGCCGTTAGTTCAGTTTTCATCTATAAACTGAACTTAATAACTCCTGTGTTTAAAATCCTCCAGTGGCCTGGCATGGTGGGGCCTACCTTTAATCTCAGCATTCAGAACTCAGAGGCATTCTGATCTCTTGTGAGTTCAAAGCTTGGGTTACATAGGGAGTTCTAGGCTAGCCAGGGCTACAAAGTGAGACCCAGTCTCATAAAAAAAAAAAAATTCTCAAGTGGATTCTCTGTCAAAAAAGAATACAACTCAGGGATGGGGATGTAGCTTAGTGTCTTTGTATAGTCTATAAAGCTCTATGCAGTCGGGCTTGTTCCTTCCTCTCTGGTTGGTCCGTAATTTTTAACCTTATGATGATTCTTTCTATTTGGACACATGCCAAATACACTTCCTTCTCAGGGGCTTTGTATTAGCTGATTTCTCTGCTTGGGATAATTTACAATCATATCCCTACTTGACTGTTTCTTCTCTTCATTTAGGATTTATCTAAAATAGCATCTTATCAAAGGAACCATCCCTAACCAGTTACCTACCCCCTACTTTATTCCTTATTTTTATTTTCTTTACTGCATCTCTTGCTGCCTGATCTTATCTATTTCCCTTTTGAGTTTTTCAGCTCTATTCTTAAGAATAGACTACAAGTTTCACTGGAGAAAGAAGTATGTCTCTCCTATTTAATATCTGTTATGCTATTAACCAACCCATTTTTAAACGAATATATTATTTTCCAATTTTGTTTCTTTCAAAACAGTATAACTTTTGGGAAGGGAGAGTGGAGACAGAGTCTTGCTCTCTATAAAGCTCGGGTTGGCCTTTCCCTTTAGATCCTCCTGCCTCCACCTTCCAAGAGCTGTACTATAGCACATATAGGTATATATGACAACATGCCTAGCCCCCACACCAAGAATAGAACTTGGTATAAACCAGGATATTTCTAAAAGAAAAAACAGTATAGACATTACATTAATATTTACTACATAAGATCTAGTATTAGCTTTAGAAATAAACTTCTCAGCTGGGCATGGTGGATGCCTTTAATCCCAGCACTTGGGAGGCAGAGGCAGGCAGATCTCTGTGAGTTCAATGCCAGCTTGGTCTACAGAGTGAGTTCCAGGACAGCTGGGGCTAGAGGGAGACCCTGTCTCAAAAAACCAAAAAGAAACTTCTCAATGAGTTTTATCTTTCCATCTCTGTCCCCCCCATCTTTTTGAGACAAGGTCTTGGATTAAAGGCATGTGCCACCAAGCTTAGTTTCTACTGAATTCTGACATATACCCAATAAAATCCATGCTCTCTGGTTTGTGTCTGATATCATAAAATAAAATGTTTGAAGATCTAATACAATCACAGTATCTTTTTTCCTGTTCTGTTTATATCTTTAGTGGACATTTCATCATCTATTAAAATTGATACTTTGCTTTCTTTTGAGACAGGGTCTCCCTGTAGTCCCAGATGGCCTGGAACACGCCATGTAGTTCAGACTGACTTCTAACTCACAGAGATCCACCTGCCTCTTACTAAGTGCTGGGATTTAAAACAATAAAAAATAAAAAAATCCAGAAAATTTAGCTGGTGGCCCAGCTAAAATTTAAAGGCACACAAATACCATTATTTAAAAACACGAGTTCTAGCTTTATGATGATCCTGACTAGGATGTAGAAAAGAATTCACTTGTTGGATACCCTAGGGACAGGGGCACAGAGTGGTGGATGTGAGTTGAGGGGCAGCACTTAGAGCTTTACTAGTGACATGTCAACTATAAAATACAGCTGAAAACTCGGGAGGCAGAGGCAGGTGGATCTCTGAGTTCAAGGTCAGCCTGGTCTACATAGTGTGTTCCAGGACAGCTGCAGCTGCAACTGAAAGATTTAAAGATTCAACATCCCATGAATTGTAATCAAATATCTCAATTTTAGGGAAACACTTCTATTTTGCCTTTGTTTTTTCTACCTATCACCCCTACTTACTGTTTCTTATATACAAATTACTAGTTTCTATGAAAAACTATTATTCATGTTCCATGAATATTTAATACTCCCAACTATACTTTTTACAGATGGTTTAAGAGGGAAACTCTTATTGTAATTTTGAAGGTAACTGCCATATTTTAAGAATTTTAATACTATGCAAAGATTGGTGACTATATCTGAGGAGAGAATGTTAAGCAAAATGACTTTATGTACAAGACATTCAGTTCAAAAATGGGGAAAAGCACATTTTTAAATGATACTTCAGATTTTCATGTCCTAGTACTATGCTTAGGACAAGCGTAGCATTCTATATTTTATACTTACTGTCTGGTATTCTTGAGGAACAGCTTGCTCTGCACTCAGGTTACATACTTGCCTAGCTCTCTTCATAAGTTCCTTGCATTTCTGTAACAACCTTTGCCTATTTTCATCCAGCTCCATGTAATGTTGCTTTTGAGAAAATAAAAGTAAATATTAAAAAAAATTGAATGTTACTACTAAATCAAGAAGCTTGCTGTATTAAACTACCATATAGTCAATAAAATTACTAAATTCTGATTATGATAAACATATCACTTGAACCACATCTCAAAATCTGCTTGTTTAAAATTTAAATTAAAACTTTAAAATACATCAGAACATTAATAACCCAGTATTTTTCAGTTATAAGATTTACTTTCTAAATGTTTCACATAAGAACATAGCACTCAAATGGAAACTTCTTTTATTTTTTGGTCTTTTCGAGACAGGGTCTCCCTGTAGCCCCAGCTGTCCTGGAACTCACTCTGTAGACCAAGCTGGCCTTGAACTCAGAAAGATCCACCTGCCTCTGCCTTCTGAGTGCTAGGATTAAAGGCGTGCGC
Organism: Rhizomys pruinosus; assembly: GCA_009823505.1. Lineage (NCBI taxonomy): Eukaryota > Metazoa > Chordata > Mammalia > Rodentia > Spalacidae > Rhizomys > Rhizomys pruinosus. The sequence goes on along the minus strand of VZQC01006291.1, from coordinate 754,723 downwards.
CACCACGCCCGGCTCTTTTTGGTCTTTTTAAGACAGGGTCTCCCTGTAGCTCCAGCTGTCCTGGAACTCACTATGTAGACCAGGCTGGCCTTGAACTCAGAGATCCGACTGCCTCTACCTCCTGAGTGCGGGGATTAAAGGCGCATGAGCCACCCTGGCCGGCTTTTTCAAATGGAAACTTTTAAATTAGATAGCTTTTCAAGTGTCTTTTATCTATTATCCATCATCATTTATTCATGGACTTAATTTAATTCCTTCATCAAATGAGAGATATCTAAAAGATGCCAATACAATCTGTATTAAGTACTGTAAGGCCAATATGTAGAAAGACCTACAGAATCATTATCACAACAGAAACAGGCACTATTTACTGAATGCTTTTGTGCTACACCCTTGGCTAAGTTGCTTCTCATATCAGTGTGTGTGTATATATATATATATATATATATGTGTGTGTGTGTGTGTGTGTGTGTTAGAGCAGAGTCTCATGTAGCTCAAGCTGGCCTCGAACTTGCCATATAGTTAAGTCTCTCCTTGAATTCCTGCTCCTCTTGCATCTGCTTCCCAAAAATGTGGATTACGGTCATGAACCCCTAAGGGTCTTATATTTTATTTCTCGTAACATTGCAAAGTAATATTATTCTTGTTACATACTTGACCCCTTTATTTAAAAAAATTTTTTTTTAATTTTATTTATTTCTTTATGTGTATGAATGTACTGTCTGCATGCAAGTTTGTGCACCCGTGTTGTGCATTGCCACGGAGGTCAGAAGAGGGTGTTGGATTCCCCTGGAACTGGAGTTCCCCTGGAATTGGAGTTTCAGATGGTTCTCGGCCGCCATGTGGGTGCTGGGGATTGAAGCCGGGTCCTCTGCAAGAGCGGTCGGCGCTTTTAACCTCTAGGCCATCTCTCCAGCCCCGACCCCCCCTTTATTATTATATTTATTTTTATTTTATGGGTATGAGTGTTTTGCTGCATGTATGTAAGTCCCCTCTGTCATTCAATGTCTATGGAGGCCAGGAAGGCACTGGACCCCTGGAACTGGAGTTATGGACAGTTGTTAAGTGCAATGTGGGTGCTGGAAACCAAAGCTGGGTCCTCTGAAGATCGCCAGTGCCTTTAACCAACAAGCCATCTCTCTAGCCTTCTCTCTCTTTGAGACAGGCTCTCATGTAGCCCAGGTTCACTTAAATATAGGTAGACTGGCCTTTCAAGTGCTGGGGTTAAAGGCATGAACTACCATGCTTGGCCTGTAGGACACATGGTCTTTCACTATAGTATAATACTTCTCAGTGGGAGCTGTTTGAACAAAATATGTAAGTAGGGAAGGGAATGCAGGAAGGCCAGAGTGGTTGTAGAAGCTGTGCCAACTGTACAGTTTTAAAGGAGAAGAAATTATTAAAGAAGCAGTTGCAAAAGGCATTTCAAGGATGGATGATTACGCATCTAATGGCAGAGAAGCATCAAAGATGACCCTATTTAAGGAACAACTAACCTAATATGGCTGGAGGAGAGAAATCTATATGTGTTCTCTCTTCTTTTGGGTATGGCTGAGAGGCATTAAGAAAACTGTCCAAGATTACAAACTAGTGGTGATTAGGTATCTAAAGAAAGAAAACAGGATTATTTTGCTCTCTGCACTAAACTTTGCAGTTGGCTAGGGGCCCGATACCCTAGCTATATCCCAAGTCTGATTAACATTTGTGAGGCTGATGTGAGTCATGCACACAAGTTTGACAGCAAATAAACTGAATATGAAAAGTAAAATGATATATACTGGATTGAATTAAAAATAAAAGCCAGCATTTATACTAACCATTTAGTATGTTTTCTTTGAATGAATTTCTATAGCCTGAGAGAAACAGAAGAAATATTCAAGACTCTCATTTAGCCTACTTTGCTCTCTAAGGGCCACTGTACTCAGCAATGTAAAACAAGGGACAGCTGGGTAGGAACTAAACACTCTTAATGACTTCTATTCATGTTTTCTGTTCCTCTGGGCTTTGCTAAATAGAATAGGACATTACAGGAAAGAAATCACTGAGTTGATTATCTGAAGCTCTGGACTGAGGACAAAACTTCAATACTTTCTTTCTGCTTGTTTAATAAATTATTTATTTGAAAAAAATTTTCTACACATATTTATTTGTGATAATACCTCTTCACATAAGGCCTGTTCATTTTAAACAATTCTTGGTTTTTGCTGCGGGAGGAGGCAGAGAGGAAAAAGGGGGATATACAATTGTATGAGAGAAAGCTGTTAAGTCAAGCTTTAGATTCCTACTAAGAGTCTGGCCTTAAACAGCTGAGAATAGAAAATAATGTGTTTAAGACAAAAGGAGAAAAATAGCAAAATTTATAAAATATCTACTAACATTTCAGAAAAGACTATTTTGTAAGTATGTAGCCAGGAGAAATGAGCATTATCTGAGATTTCTCTGAGATTATTTCTAAAGAAAGTTCAGTTGTCAGGAAAGTTGTATAGAAATATCTTGATAATAAGGGAAAGCTTTTCTAAGAAGGCCCTCTTGTGGAAGAAAGACTTATTCACAGAAGTTCTTACTTTTTTAAAAAATTCATTAGGATAAAAAACCCCCACACTTTTAGAATTAAATTTAAGTTCTAAATAGAACAGCATTTTACTAAACACTGGCTATAAACAAACATGTCTTAATTTTCCAGTATGGTGACTGTTGGGAGCATTTCTATACACCCAGCTCCAACTTAACTAATTTCTAATACAAATGCTGTATCTTAGATACCAGACAGAATACATATTTTAAAATATATAATCTTTTTCTTAAATGCCAATTTGGACTTTTCATAGTAAACTTAAATTTAAAAACTAGTATCTGAACTGGAGAGAGGGCTCAGAGGTTAAGAGCGCTGATTGCTCCTGCAGAAGACCTGGATTCAATGCCCAGCACCCTCATGACAGCTAACAACCTTCCCTAAGTCCAGTTCCAGGGGATCAACACCTTTTGTCTTCTACAGGCATTGTACAACCCACTTAGACATATGTAGGCAATACATCATACAAATATAAATAATAAAATACACTTATAACAATGAAATAGATGATGGTAATACAGCTTGAACATGGCTATAAGTAATCTGAATTTCCAATTTCAAACACTGACATGATACCACAAGTGGAAAATTTCACTTCATCCTGTGGTAAGCCACAGTCAAAACACAGTTGCAGAAGATGCAAATATCAAATTATTTTGGGCTGTATCTATGCGTATGTGAAGCATAAACGTGACTTGTATTTTGCTTTAGATCCTGGAGGGATTTCCTTATGTATAATCCAAATCTCCAAAATCTGAAATGATAAATACTTCTGGGCACATTTTCAGGTAAGAGATGCTTAAAATAATAACAGCATTTATTAAATGATTTGTGGATGATACACAAGCTGTATGTATTTTAGGTAAAAAGTTCTGACATTCTTATTTTGTGTGTGTGTGTGTGTGTGTGAGAGAGAGAGAGAGAGAGAGAGAGATTTGTGGGTAGACAGAAAAGTAAAGGCTAAATAAAAAGGATTTCTTTCATTTTTAAGGATTTCTTTAAAAAAAAAAGTTTTATGCCAGGCTTGGTGGCGCACACCTTTAATCCTAGCACTCGGCAGAGGCAAGTGGATCTCTGTGAGTTCAAGGCCAGCCTGGTCTACGGGGAGACCCTGTCTCAAAAAACAAACAAACAAACAAACAAA
>VZQC01006291.1:739502-749635 GCA_009823505.1 Rhizomys pruinosus | reverse complement strand
GTAGACCAGGCTGTCCTTGAACTCACAGAGATCCACCTGCCTCTGCCTCCCAAGTGCTAGGATTAAAGGCGTGCACCACCATGCCCGGCTATGTACTACTTTCTTAACTAGCTTTACTATTAAGCAAATGAATTTATAAAATTATGTATTAAGGGCTGGAGAGATGGCCTAGCGGTTAAGAGCACCGACTGCTCTTGTAGAGGACCCAGGTTCGATCCCCAGAACCCACATGGTGGCTAAGAACCGCCTGTAATTCTAATTCCAGGAGAAGTCCAGTTCCAGGGGAATCCGACACCCTCTTCTGACGACATGGGTGCACAAACCTATATGCAGACAGTACATTCATACAAATTTTTAAAAAATTATGTATTAAACTATAATAAAGTAGTAGATAATGAGTTACTTTGACTATTTGTGCTTTCTCAATCATGAAGATGAACACTTTTGTTATTTCAAACATTAAGAGAAGGTTTATAGTCTCTAACTATTGAGCATAGGATTCCCCTGGAACTGGTTGTTAGCCACCATGTGGGTGCTGGGAGTTGATCCTAGGTCCTCTGCAAGATTAGCCAGTGCTCTTAACCTGAGCCATCTTTCCAGCTCCATGAGTTCTTATTTTTTTTAATATTTTTTTAAAGTTTTGCTTATATTTTATGTATATGAATGTTCTGTCTGCATGTAGGTTTGCGCACCCGTGTTGTGCTGTGCTGTGGAGGTCAGAAGAGGGTGTCAGATTCCCCTGGAACTGGAGTTACAGACGGTTCTTAGCCACCATGTGGGTGCTGGGGATTGAACCTGGGTCCTCTGCAAAGAGCAGTTGGCAGTCTTAACCACTAGGCCATCTCTCCAACCCCTGAACCTGAGTTCCTATTTTTAAAACAGTTCCATACTTCCAATATATGTACAGGGAAAAAAAATACAGAAAAAACATGCTAGAATCCATTATCCTTTCATGATAAGAACTAGAAGGCAAATTCATCAACCACAAACAACTAAATTTATATTGTACTCAATAGTTAGAGACTATAAACCTTCTCTTAATGTTTGAAATAACAAAAGTGTTCATCTTCATGATTGAGAAAGCACAAATAGTCAAAGTAACTCATTATCTACTACTTTATTATAGTTTAATACATAATTTTTTAAAAATGTGTATGAATGTACTGTCTGCATGTAGGTTTGTGCACCCGTGTCATCAGAAGAGGGTGTCGGATTCCCCTGGAACTAGACTTCTTCTGGAATTGGAATTACAGGCGGTTCTTAGCCACCATGTGGGTGCTGGGGATCGAACCTGGGTCCTCTACAAGAGCAGTCGGTGCTCTTAACCGCTAGGCCATCTCTCCAGCCCTTAATACATAATTTTATAAATTCATTTGCTTAATAGTAAAGCTAGTTAAGAAAGTAGTACATAGCCGGGCATGGTGGTGCACGCCTTTAATCCTAGCACTTGGGAGGCAGAGGCAGGTGGATCTCTGTGAGTTCAAGGACAGCCTGGTCTACAGAGTGAGTTCCAGGATAGCCAGAGTACAGCTGAGAACCTCAGTTTATGAATGGTGTTACTAACACAGAGTTCTTCAGTTAGATCTCTCTGAAAGCACCCTCAAAGTATACCAAGAGGTGTGGCTCCTCAGTGATCCCAAATACAAACTGGTAAGGAGGACTATCACACTCTGTTAAGATTTATTAACCCTTTTTTATATTGTTGGGTTTGATTTGTTGACATTTTATCAAGAATGTTTATGGCTGAGTTCATGACTGACACAGGTCTGCTGTAATTCTTTGGTTTTGACAACACATACCACTGGCCTCATATAACGTGCTATAAACTATTCCCTTCTCTTTACATTCTCGGTAACTTCAGAAGAGCAAGTTTGAGGGGCTAGAGAGACGACCTAGCAATTAAGAGTGCCAACTGCTCTTGCAGAGGACCCAGGTTTGATCCCCAGCACCCACATGGCGGCTGAGAACCGTCTTTAACTCCAGTTCCAAGGGAATCCGACGCCCTCTTCTGACCTCCGTGGCATTGCATGACACGGGTGCGCAAACCTACATGCAGACAGTACATTCATACAAATACAAAAAAAAAAAAGAACAAGTTTGATGTTTGAGTTCTGAGTTTTTGGTAATATCAGGTTAGTTTTGATGTGCCTATTGATTTATGTTATCTAACTATATTCTGGAGGTCACAAGTATATAATAAAGAATGTAATTAGCCTTTGATTCCTCTAAACCTGGAAACTGACTGACAGATTCTTTGTTATCCAAGAGTACCCTGGATCACACCCGAGTTTATGTTAAGTGGTGACTCGGGCGATAATGCCAGAAAGACCAACTTCAGAGTTTTGGATCATATGAAATCAGCACACTTCCCAAAATCAGACAGGAGGGCCAGAGACTGAATTCAACCACATGGCCAATTAGTCAATCATGGTCATGTGGTGGAACTGCAACACAACTTCTTGGCTGGTAAGCACAAAAAAACATCAAGGGAGTACATACTCTAATTATACATGAAAAGGGCTCAGACACCCTGTTTAGAAACCTTTCAGACACAGCTGTACATATTTCCTTACAATAAAGTAACAGTGTTCTGTATCCTATGTTGTTCCAGTCAATTAATCATGAAGGGACCATGGAAATTTTGTAATTTTGCAGGCATATGGTCAGATGTGCAGACAGCTTAGGGATCCTAGAACTTACAGCTAGTATACGAAGAACAGTCTATTGGACTGTTTGTAAATTGTCCAATTTGGTACTAATTTATGAGCGTAGTAGTAAAACAGGAATACAGCACATCAGCAGGGATAACTTAAAGCTTAGTTTTTATTCATGTGTCTGAGTGTACTGCCTGCACACAGATAGGTAGGTACTCCCGTGGAGGTCAGAGGAGGGCATCAGATCCCCTGGAACTGGAGTTACAGATGCTTCTTAGCAGCCATCTTGGTGCTGGGAATTGAACCCAGGTCCTCTGAAGAGCAGCCAGTGCTCTCAACTGCTGAATCATCTCTCTAGCCCCTTAAAATGTAGTTTTGTTTTATTACTGTACCAGGCTGTTCACAGGTTGGTTGGTGTTACAGTATACTAAGAGAACTTCTATTTTGAGAAAGGACTTTGGAGATTAAAGGCCTCTAAATTTTCATAATATATAGCTCCCAACAACTGCACAGTGCAAACGATATTATGTGATATATATTTTCAAACTAATTAGAAGCTAAAACCCCAAATAAAAAAATGAAGGCAAAAGACCTTACCTCTGTGACACGTAATTGTGACGATGAAGCCATGTAATCTGATTCTAATTTATTCTTTTCAGAGATCACTGTAGTATTTTGAAGAATTAAATCTACTTTTTGTATATGCAAAGAAGTACAAATCTAGAAACAATCCATAAAAGTTAAGCTTTTCAGTTACCTACATTTTACAACTGTAAAAAATGCTTTCTTTTTTTCCAAAATAAAATTATGAATGATGAAAGAATAATATTTTTCTACTATGACTAACATCTCAATCAGGTCATCTTATAAGACTACTTAAGGGGCTGGAGAGATAGCCTAGCGGTTAAGAGCACTGACTGCTTTTGCAGAGGACCTGGGTTCGATCCTCAGCACCCACATGGCGGCTAAGAACCATCTGTAACTCCAATTCCAGGAGAACTCCGTTTCTAAGGGAATCTGAGACCCTCTTCTGACCTCTGTGGCATTGCACGACACGGATGCACAAACCTACATGCAGACAGTACATTCATACACATACAAAAATAAATAAAATAAAATAAAAAGTTTAAAAAAAATACTTAAAAAAATTTCCAGTGTACTTAAGTCATTTGGAATAAAATAATTTGGCTTGATGTATTAACATTATTTTAGTTATCTATAAACAGTAAAGAACAAAGCAAGTTGAAAGTAATCATAAAAATCACTGACTTAGGGGCTGGAGAGATGGCCTAGCGGTTAAGAGCGCCGACCGCTCTTACAGAGGACCCGGGTTCGATCCCCAGCACCCACATGGCGGCTGAGAACCGTCTGAAACTCCAATTCCAGGAGAACTCCAGTTCCAGGGGAATCCGACACCCTCTTCTGACCTCCGCGGCATTGCACGACACGGGTGCACAAACTTGCATGCAGACAGTACATTCATACACAGAAATAAATAAAGTTAATAAAATTTAAAAAAAAAAAAAAGAAAAATCACTGACTTAAAAAAAGTCTTCTACCTGGGCGTGGTGGTATACACCTTAAATCTCAATACTTGAAAGGCAGAGGCAGGCAGATCTCTGTGTGTTCAAAGCCAGCCTGGCCTACATAGCGAGTTCCAGGGCAGCTGGGGCTACAGGGAGACCCTGTTTCAAAAAGACCAAAAACAAAACAGAACAAAAAGTCTTCTAAAAAAATTTTTTTTTTAAACTAGCAGCTAGTTAAAAAAATTGGCAAAAATTGGGGCTGGAGAGATGGCTCAGTGGTTAAGAGCTCTGCTCTTGCAGAGGACTCAGGTTGGATTCCTAGCACCCACATAACTAACAACCATCCCTAACTCCAGTTCCATGGGAATCCGACATCCTCTTCTGTCCTCTGCAGGTACTGCATGGCAGGGAAGCACTTACACACATGCAGGCCATACACTCACACATATAAAAAACATTGGCAAAAATTAAAAAAACAAACAAACAAAACCCCACAAAAAACCTTACCTTTACTAGGCTTGTTAATTCAGTAACAAGTTTTGCTTTCTGAACATTTATTTCTTTGATTTTGGTACTTGCTTTCCGTTCTTCCTCTTCCAGATTACAAGTGTCCTGTTCCATCAGCTTTATACTGTGTGACACACAAATTGATGTAGCAATCAGAGTTAAGCCCAGGAGCACACTAAAAGTCTTAGGTCCCCTGCAGTTTTCTGGGCTATAAACTGCTAGTTCCTAGATTAAAGAATACTTAATGCAATCAGTCAGGATCAAAATGGATTTGTTGATGTAGGTAACTAGTACAGTGTCTGGTAATACTAATGGTGCTGTTGTAGGATATGGAGGTCAAAAAGGTGATTTGAATTTCACCTTTGCCATTCGTTAATAAACAGGACACTGGACAAGTTACTTGTTACTAGTCTGAGCTGTAACTTGTTACTAGTCTGCCTGTAAGACCAACTGTGTGTACTATGGACAGCAGAGTCAGAGAAGTAGAGCTAACGAAACCCTTTGGAGCTCAGAAGATCATGAGGGAATCCCAGACATCCAGCCTTCAGCTACTTTGCTGGACTAAGGTTTTGCTAAGTGTGCTTAATTCTTCCCTTTGAAATAAAACAGTACCTAACTTATTTTTAATTTTGCAGAAGCCCACAGTTGACTTTTAAAGTTGTACTGTTTTACGTTGTGATATTAACATCATATTTTGGGGATAAGAAGTGGAAAACTTATGGTTTAATAGTGATGTGTTTGTGTGTAAAGTTGACAAGGGGTCAATTGTGCTGGACAGCTTAAGTTGTCAACTTGGCACATCCGGGTTGACGGATCTTCAAGTAGGAAATTGCCTCCACTGGACTAGCCTGTGTCCTATCTGTGGGTACTGTCTTGATTGCTGGGTGATGTGGGAAGGCCCAGGCCCCTGTGGGCGGTGCCACTCTTGGGCAGGTTGTTCGGTATTGTGTAAGAGAGCAGGATGAGGATGAACCAGAGGAACAAGCCAGTAAACAGTTCCTCCATGGTTTCAGCTCCTGCCTCCAGGTTCCTGCCCAGAATTCCTACGTTGGCCTCCCTTTCTGACCTGAGAGATGTAAACCAAATAAACCCTTTCCTCCCAAAGTTGATTTTGGTCAGAGTTGTTTTGTCATACCAAAAGAGAAGCAAACTAAGACAACATGGCAAGGCAAAAAAATAGCAAACTATGATTTACTCAGAATTGGAGTTTTGGCTATTTCTTTTCCCAGAAAGTATAAAGTGAGCCTATTATTTCAAAGAAAATAACTATTTGTCACAAATGCTAAAATTAAAGCTGTTAAGTAAAAACTAGAATTTCTGGGAGTTTCTACCTACTACTGTGAGTCTGACAGCTCATTAATTATTAGACTTATGGGATCAAGATCAGTTGTGACTAGGGCTAGAGATGCAGTGGTTATGAGCACCTGCTGCTCTTGCAGAGGACCTGGGTTTGATTCCACATGGCAGCAAACAACTGCCATAACTTGAGTTCCAAGGCAACCAACACCCTCTTCTGTCCTCTGTGGGGACTGCATGACACAGGTGGATTTATCTACATGCAGGCAATATACTCAAATACATAAAATAAAAAAATAAAAGTTCAATGTGACTTTTTTGCTATTATATAATAAAATGAATCAATATTTGATTTTATTCTACCAAGAATAATGCATAATGCTATGAAAATCAAGAGTAAAATATCCACTGAAAGGGCAATGGATTTTAACCTATTAGAGTAAATAAGTTCACTGGCATGATTGCAGATTCTGCATTGTGATTAAACTTTAACAAACAGCTTATACTTTGGTAAGCTGGATACAGTAATAATCAGTGTCTGTATTACTAAGTATTATTTGAAAAATAGACAAATAACATTTTTCCAAAACAATATACCTCCATAATGGCAAATTCTGATACAGTATTAAAAGTGAATAATCACAATTATTTGAAAAGTGTATTAATTACTCTCCCCTTTATCAAACTATGTATCTATGGAAGCCTGATTTTCTTCACTTAACTTCAAAAAACATTTCAAAATGGACTGAATATAAGGGCAGACAGGAAGAAAACAAATGACTTCAACTAAAGAGATTAGAGTAGCAATATTAAAACTTTTAGAAGACACTTCGAAATGTGTCTGTGGGAACTGTACTGACACTCTAGGCTTTAATCAGTAATCACTTGTGGCTGTGTTTTTTTCATGCCCCATCCCAAAAGCTGAAAGATACCTTCCCAACTTGGAACTAATTTTTTGCTCCAGTTGTCTTTTCTTGGTTTTTCTTTCAAGAAGTTCCTTCTTCTTCAATCTAAGTTCATTGTCTTTGAGTTCAAGATGCTTGGTTGTATCACGTAAGGTAATCAATCCTGAGTCTACTGCTTGCAATTTTCTATTAATTTCCTATGAGATATTCAAAATTGTTAACAAAAAAAATTAAAGTTCTAAAATATGAAAAATTCAGCTAAGATTCCAAGAGCACAGCAAGTTCACCAACCTTCAGCTGCTCGTCCAAGTGTCTTCTCTGCTCAAGATCAACAGTGACTGTGAGAAACTGGGCTACTTTCAGGGACGTATTACTAGAAATAACTTTATTTGAATAAACTGAAGTTTTTAACACATACTTTTCTTCCGCTGTATAAATTTGTTTTAATCGGGTTTCTTGTATTACCTATAAATGTAAAGCAAGAATTCATGAATATGTAATAAGACTGTGCTACACAGTTTTAAATGACTAAAGAATCAAAACCATAAACCAAGTGAATTTTGGAAAATCAAAATATATTAGACTTAAAAGCAAACAACCTATCCAACATGTCTCAGGTAAATGTTTTAGTAAACAACATAAGAGGAGAATTCATTAAAAAAAAAAAAAAAAGAAAAAGAAAAACAATACACTGGCCTAATTCTAATTAGGAATAAAAAAAAAAAATCCAGAAAAGCCAACAACAGTTTTGAAAGACATGAAAGAAGTTGTAAATAAATGGAAGTTCTAAATATCACATTCATAGAATGGAAAACACAGTATGGAGCATGTTGAATTTTGCCCAACAAATATCAGATTCAATGTAATAGTATAACAATACAATTTTCAAAAAGCAAAAAAAAAAAAAATTCAGAGAAAGCTAAATAACTGGCAAAGTTGGCTATCCTCCAATTTTATCTAACTTCTCTCCTAAATAAGCTTAGCTTGGGAACTTTATTTTTTATTTTTATTTTTTTGAGACAGGATCTCCTAAAGTCCCAGCTGGCCTAAACTCACAGAAATCCAACTCTCTGCCTCTCCTCCAGTGAGCCGGGATTAAGGTGTGGCAGACAGCTAAACCTGGCATAACCAGCTGGATTAAAGGCATGCATCACTGCACCCGGCTTAAAGATGGTTCTTACCCGCCACTGGGTGCTGGGAATTGAACCCTGGTCCTCTCCAAGAGCAGTCGGCTTTCTTAACTGATGAGCCATCTCTCCAGCCGCAGCTTGGGAACTTTATGTAAAATATACTAAGAGCCAAGGGCCAGTGCTGAATTACGTTATCTCAGTTGGTTTACACTCCTTTCCTAGATTTTTATTCTAAAAATATTTTATTATTTTTATTTTATGTGTATTAGTGTATTGTTTGCGTATTAGTGTATTGTATGTATGTAAGAGCCCCTGTGCTGTGCAGTGCCCATGGAGGTCAGAATAGAGTGTTGGATGCCCTGGAACTAGAGTTTCAGACAGTTGTTGGCTGTCATGTGGATGCTGGGAATCGAACCTGGGTCTTCTGTAAGGGTAGACCACTTGTAAGCACGGGGCGTGAGGGCGCATGCCTTTAATCCCCTAGCACTTGGGAGGCAGAGGCAGCAGAATTGCTGAGTTCAACAGGCAGCTTGGTGTACAGAGTGGTTCCAGGACAGCTGGGGTCTACAGGGCAGACCCTGTCTCGAAAAGACCAAAAAAGAAAAAAAAATGAATAGAGTGCAATTGTTTCGCGGGGCTGGAGACATGGCCTAGTGGTTATACGAGCGCCGACTGCTCTTGCAGAGGACCCCAGATTCGATCCCCAGCACCCACATGGTGGCTGGAACCGTCTTTTAACTCCAAGTTCCAGGGGGAGCTCTGAACACCCTCATTCTGACCTGCATGTGGCATTGCAGACACAGGTGCAGCAGACTACATGCAGACAGTACAGTTCATACTCTAAAAAAAAAAAAAAAAAAAAAAAAAAAAAAGAGTAGCCATTGTTCTTAAATGCTGAGCCATCTCTCCAGCCCTATCCCCTAGATTATATTATTCAAAGGTATAATCTTTTACTTAACTTCGCCATATTTAGAATCATAAAATATTTTATTTACTTTTTTTAAAAATAAAAAACATTGTGTATTCTCTGCATGTATTTAAGTATACCTGTGTCATGCAACACCCATGGAAATCAGAAGATAGCATCAGATTCCCCTGGAACTGGAGTTACAGATGGTTGTTAGCTACCATGTAGGTGCTGGGAATCAAACCCAGGTCCTCTCCAAGAGCAACCAGTGCTTTTAACTGCTGAGCTATGAGTAAGATGTTTGGACACAGTTTTTTTCTCAGTGTCTGAAAGTTCATAACTAGTATTATTAAGGCTTGTTTCCCTGGAGAAGTTTCTAGTCTAAGTGAAGATATGATCTTTTAAGCATGAGACAACAGGGTATAAGCTGGCATCTTAAATCTTAAATAATTTGGAATAAAGAAATGTTTCATAAAAACAAGTTTTCGATGGAATTTGAACTGACACGAGATAGTAAGAAGGGCATCCCAGCAAAAGGAAGGACCTTTCCTGGTAAGGAAGCCAGCAGACATTTCACCAAATGGAGGAAGCCTTAAAAATTAATGGAAGGAGGCTGGGTGGGTGGCATATTCCTGTTAATCCCAGCACTTGTGAGGGGGAAGGGAAAAGATCAGGAGTTCAAGGTCATTCAGGCTATATAGTGAGCCTAAGGACAGCTGGGCTAGCTAAGATTCTAGCAAAAAGGAATCCTTTTCAATACTCTCTCTCCCCCACAAACCAGTAGTATTAAAGAGTTCTCTATTTTGGGGCTAGAGAGTTGGCTCAGTGGTTAAGAGCACTGGCTGCTCTTGCAGAGGACCTAGGTTAGATTCACAGCACTGATAGACGGCTACTAACCGTACTTAACTCCAGTTCCAGGAGATCCAATACCCTCTTCTGACCTCCGCAGGCATTGCATGACATTTACATACATAGAGGCAATACATTCATACACATAAAATAAAAATAATAAAATATTTTTAAAAGGTCTCTATGTAACTTAAAATGTTAAAAGTAAGCCAGGCATGGTGGTGCACACCTTTAATCCTAGCACTTGGGAGACAGAGGCAGGCGGATCTTTGTGAGTTCAAGGCCAGCCTGGTCTACAGAGTGAGTTTCAGGACAGCTGGGGCTACAGGGAGACCCTATCTCAAAAAGACCAAAAAAAA
>VZQC01006291.1:693258-739225 GCA_009823505.1 Rhizomys pruinosus | reverse complement strand
AAAAAAAAAAATTAAAGTATAGAAACAATTCAATCTAAGCACTGTTCAGAGAAAAAAGAACTTCCAGGTCTAATAATTGCTTCTTTTTATCACAAAGCAAAGCTATGAAAACCTTCCAAGCCTACTAAGAGGGCAGCCTTCCTGCATTAGAAAACAATTTCTGCTATCCTTACTTTCAGAGATACTCTTGAAGTTATAGCAGAGTCCGGTTTCATCTATATTCTCTTTTCCCCACCTTACTGAACTGACACTAGAGAAATACACTGTTGGTTGCTGCAGATGATCTCCTAACAATATGAGCTCATCATTCATTCATTCATGCATTCATTCATTCATTCATTCACTCACTCAACTCATTATATTATCATGTAATTTTTAAACAAAGGCACAGGCAATTTGTTATAAGTAATCAGTTTTGCAGAATAAGTTGGTTAGAAACCTCATTTCTGTTTTGTTAGTGAAGTATAGAACCCTAAACGAGTGCTCTTAGAATACTTGTACACTGGTTGTTAGAAAATGCAGGAAGGTCTGCAACTGGTTCTCAACAGTTTACATGGAGTATTAAAATGGCAACTTGAGCCGGATGTGGTGGCGCGCGCCTCTAATCGCCAGCATCAGGAGGTAGGGTGGGTGGATCTCTGTGATGTTCAAGCCAGCTGTTCTACACAGAGCTGAGCTCCAGGACAGCTGGTACTAAAACGAGGGAAGACAGCCTGCTTCTCAAAAATACCAAAAGAAAAAAAAACTAAAATGGCAACTTGTAGTGTGAAAAAAACCGTCAAAGATACGTGTGGTAGTCCACGCTTGTGATTCTACCATTTGGGAGGGAGAATAAGAAGATAGAGAAGTACAATTAAGGTCACTCTGGGAACATGAGATCCTATTCCTGTTCCAAAACAACAAAACCTCTCACAAATAAAAAGAAAAACCTATCCTATGAGATTTGTTATGTTTCTGCTTGAAAAAAACCTTATAAGTGCCTTGAAGACTTGTAAGAAGAAAATTCTGAACAGCATTCCAAGAATTTAGCAACTAAGTTTTTATAGACATATTTTCAAAGAAAATAAGATAGTATGGAAAGTGGCCAAAAAAAAAAAAAAAGAAAAGTAGCCAAATAATTATTTGGAGATATCTATAGATAGAAGCCTCTAAGAGGTGAGGGCTTACCAGAATTCGACCTTATACCCCAGGCTACCATCTAAAGTATAATTTCCTTGAAAGACAATCTAGAATGCAAGAATTTTAATGACTAAATCATCAGTGTTATATGTTTCAAGCAAGGTGGATCTGCCCAGTATCTGGGCATTTTTTTTTTTTTTAAAGAATAGTAGAGGTGGCACACGCCTTTAATCCCAGCACTCGGGAGGTAGAGGCAGGCAGATCTCTGTGAGTTCAAGGCCAGCCTGGTCTACAGAGAAGCTCCAGGCCAGCTGGGACTTAAAAAAAAAAAATCCTTAAATTCATATGGAAAAACTAAAGAGCCCAAATAGCTAAAGCAACCCTGAGTGAAAAATGCAATACAGAGGGAACTGCTCTACCAGACTTCAAGCTATATTACAGGGCCAGCCATAAAGACAGCCTCATACTGGCACAAAAACAGACCTGCTGACCAATGGAACAAAACTGAAGATCCAAACTTGAGCTCATACAATTTCAGGCACCTCATATTTGACAAAGGGGCAAAAAAAAAAAAAACCTCAATGGGGGGCTGGAGAGATGGCCTAGTGGTTAAGAGCACCAACCGCTCTTGCAGAGGACCCGGGTTCGATCCCCAGCACCCACATGGCAGCCAAGAACCGTCTGAAACTCCAATTCCAGGAGAACTCCAGTTCCAGGGGAGTCCGACACCCTCTTCTGACCTCTACGGCATTGCACATCACGAGTGCACAGACTTACATGCAGACAATACATTCATACACATACGGAAATAAATAACAACAAACAAACAAACAAAAACCTCAATGGAGGAAGGATAGCATCTTCAGCAAATGGTGCTGGGAAAACTGGATCACCATCTGTAGAAGAACAAAATTAAACCCCTACCTCTCACCCTGTACAAAAATCAAGCCCAAGTGGATCAAAGATCTCAACGTAAAACCTGAATCCCTGAAGGTGATAGAAAAAAAGTTGGTAACAACCTACAAGACACAGGTGTAGGAAAAGACTTTCTAAATCAGACAGCAGCTGCACAGGAAATAAGGTCAACAGTTGACAAATGGGTCCTCATCAAACTCAAAAGCTTCTGTACAGCTTAAGAAACAATCAAGGAAGTGAAGAGAAAACCCACAGAGTGGGAGGAAGTCTTCACTAGTGATTCATCTGACAGAGAATTAACATCAAGAATATATACTCAAAAAACAAAGCAGTAAGAAAAGAAATGACCTACTTGAAAGATGGAGTAAAGAGCTGAACAGAGACTTCACCAGTAAGGAAGTAAAGATGGCTGAGAAACATCTTCAAAAGTGCTCAACATCATTAATAATTAAGGAAATGCAAATTAAAACCACTCTCAGATATCATCTCACTCTGATATGGCTAGATCAAGAACACAAAAGACACCAAATGCTGGAGAGGTTGTGGGGAAAGGGGAACACTTATATGCTTCTGGTGGGAATGTAAACTTGTACAGTCACTATGTAAAGCAGTGTGGAGAATCCTTGGAGAAGATTCAAAATGAGCCTACCACCCGACCCAGCCATACCACTCCTGGGTATATAGCCATAAGACTCATCCTACCTCAAAGATACATGCACATCCATGTTTACTGCAGCTCTCTTCACAATAGCAAAGAGCTGGAACCAACCCAAATGCCCAACTGACAAGTGGATGACAAAACTGTGGTACATCTACACAAAGGAGTACTACTCAGCAGTAAAGAAAGATGACATCATGGGGCTGGAGAGATGGCTTAGCGGTTAAGAGTGCCAACTACTCTTGCAGAGGAGCCGGGTTTGATCCCTAGCACCCACATGGCGGCTGAGAACCATCTTTAACTCCAGCTCCAGGGGAATCTGACACCCTCTTCTTCTGACCTCCGCAGCATTGCACGACACAGGTGCATCAACCTGCATGCAGACAGTACACTCATATACATAAAAAAAAATAAAAATAAAAATAAAAAAAAGAAAGATGACATCATGAACTTTGCAAGTAAATGGATGGAACTCAAAGCCATTATGCTAAATGAAGTAACACAGTCCCAGAAAAACAAGTGGCGAATATTGTCCCTCATTTGTGGATGCTAATACCAAATCCCCAGATGAAAGGCAAGCTGAACAACATTATTGTTATATTTCTGTTTATCTGAAAGCACCTGTGTTGTTAGAATGTAAATCTCTTAATGGGCTCTAGAATCAATCTACCACTTACTCTCAGACTCTGTAATTACTGTATATGAGTGGAAAGTATATTATGTGTATTTTAGAGTAATATAAAATTAAAGGAGGAAAATGTGAATTCCTAAACGTAAAAAAAAAGACTGAGAGAAAGATGCAGGACAGTTATGGCAGAATGCATAATCTAGGGTGGGGTGGCGGGGAGGGAAAGGAAAAAGGAATATGTCTAAACTGAACTGAGAAATGATGTCTGAAATACACAAAACATCAATAAAAGCATTAAAAAAAAGGAGACCCTGTCTCGAAAATACCAAAAAAAAAAAAAAAAGTAGAGGAAGTCTCTCTCTCTTTTTTTTTTACATTCTAAAATTACTTTGTTTGCTACTTGTTGCATTCCTAGGCCTTAATTTTAGACTTCAGGAGAGCTCCTAAGAGACCAGTACAGCTAACAAACACTACATAATAGAGAATTAAAAATCATTTAAGATTATTCAGTGTGAAATTAGTTCCAATAGTACTTTTCTAAAAAAAAAAAAATTATTTTTTATTTTATTTATTCTTTATGTGTATGAATGTACTGTCTGCATGCAAGTCTGCGCGCCCGTGTTGTGCAATGCCACGGAGGTCAGAAGGAGGCATTGGATTCCCCTGGAACTGGAGTTAAAAACAGTTCTCAGCCGCCATGTGGGTGCTGGGAATTGAACCTGGGTCCCCTACAAGAGCAGTCGGTGCTCTTAAGTGCTGAGCCATCTCTCCAGCCCCCCCCCTTTTTTTAAAAGGAGAAATAAGAGGAATTGCATCTTTATTAAGAATTAAATAGCAGGGCGTGGTTGCGCATGCCTTTAATCCTAGCAGAGCCAGGAGGATCTTTGTGAGTTCAAGGTCAGCCTGGTCTACAGAGTGAGTTCCAGGATAGCTGGGGCTACAGGGAGACCCTGTCTCAAAAAAGCCAAAAAAAAAGAAAAAGAATTAAATAACAGGCCAGGCATGGTAGCGCACGCCTTTAATCCTAGCACTCAGGAGGCAGAGGCAGGCGGATCTCTGTGAGTTCAAGGCCAGCTATAGAGAGCTCCAGGCCAGCTGGGATTAAATGGAGAGCCTGTCTCAAAAAGACCCCCCCCCCAAAAAAATTAAATAAGCAAAATAATATAGATGAAAACAAATTCAAAAGGATGATCAAGTGTTTAAGTATTTTCCTATTTCTGACAGAGGACATATTTCTGTCTGAAATCTATTGCAGATTAACATCTTTAAAAAAACAAAAAAAAACCAGTATTACTTTCAAGACTTACTTTAGGTCATTTAGAGATCTTGAAGGTGCTTTGTCTGCATGTGAAATTTTAGGGGCAATAACAGCATTTACTCTTAACTTCTTATTGTCACGCACCTAAATACAGGGAGAAAAAAAGACAGTAGTTTTTAATTATCACATATTTTCACTTGAAACGATTTTTAAAAATTACCATATATTGAGAGGATGAGCAGAAATTCAAGCAGTGGATCCCCCTGCCCCCCAACACCACTCCATCCTCACCCCGGAGTTTAACAAGTGCTTTTCTATTTTATTAGTTTCTGGGTTTTGGTTGCTTTGTTTGAGACAGGCCTTACTATGTGGCCTGGGACTTGATAAATAGTCCAGACCAGCCTCAAGCTTAGAATCCTTTCCTCAGCCTCTCGAGGGCTGAGATTATAGGTTATGTGCCACCATGTCCATCTAAGAGTCTACACTTTCAGAGATACATATTGAACTATTTCAAATGAAACAAAATGTCTGGGGTTTGCTTTAAAACAGTATAGATGGGTGGGAGAGTAATGCTTTCATTAATGGCAGATTATCTTGTACTGGGCTTACCTTTCTACAAATAATGCTCATAAACTCTAGGTAAAACTTCAAACATAATCATTCTAAAGACACTGGGAAAAGAAGTTGGAAGGCTAGAATTAGGTGAGATTTGAGACTTAAGGGCACTCTTTAATCTACAGAAGTACAGGGATGAAAATTTAGATACAAAGCTGTAGTCTACTGTGGGAGAAATCAAAGAATGGCATTTAGGGTGATAGAATGGCTATAAGGGAGAGGGTAAGTTCTTAGAAGGAGGGTGCTGCAAGGTGAGAAACCTCGTAACACTCTTGTTTAAATCCTTGGCTGATCCTTCAACTATAAATGTATGGAAAAATTCCAAGGGACTTTAAAAAAGCAAAGGCTGGGAAAAAAAAGAAAGAAAGATGGCTAGAGAGATGGCCTAGCGGTTAAGAGCACCGACTACTCTTGCAGAGAACCCACGTTCGATCCCCAGCACCCACATGGTGGCTGAGAACTGTCTGTAACTCCAATTCCAGGAGAACTCCAGTTCCAGGGGAATTCAACACTCTCTTCTGACCTCCGCGGCATTGCACAACATGGGTGCACAGACCTGCATGCAGACAGTACATTCATTCACATAAATAAATAAAATTAAAAAAAAAATTTTTAAAAAAGAAAGAAATGGAGGGATTAGGGAAATGGGTCAGTGAGTAAGGTGCTTGTCACAGAAGCATCAGGACCCAAGTTTGGACACCCCCAGCACCTACATAAAAGATGGAAAGAGTGGTGAGCATCTAGAACCAAAGCACTGTTGGGTGTAGAGACAAGGGGATTCCCGGAGCTTCCTGGCTAAACAATCAGTAAGATCCACATTCACTGAGAGACCCTATTTCATAAAATAAGGGGGATGATGACTAAAGACACCTGATGTTGACTTCTGGCTTCCACACCCACAAACAGTTGAATGGAGATTTAAGTTGTTATATGTATATGTAAGTGCAACAGTTTAAAGTTTGAGTCTAAGTTAATTGCTAGCTGGTCTCCTTAGAAGATACCTGAACCTATTTCTATGAACTGAAATTCTAGTGGACATAAAGATTACCAAGCATAAGAAATGCCACCACAGTCAAGAGAAAAAGCAGTCAAAAGAACTGACCTCATAGGAACACAAATGTCAGAATTAGCAAACAAGAACTTTAAAGCAGTTATTTGAAACCATCAGCTATCATACTGAATAAACAGATGGCCAACCTTAGTGGACCTTGGAAGATTAAAAAAAAAGGAATAAAATTTAAATCAAAACTCTACAACTAAAAACATAAATATCTGAAATGAAACTGTCATTAATGGGCTTAAATGTGAAAAATACCAGAAACATTAAAAATACGAAAACATGAATAATTTACATGAACTGAGAAGACTTTTTTTTTTTTTTTTGGTCTTTTCGAGACAGGGTCTCCCTGTAGCCCCAGCTGTCCTGGAACTCACTCTGTAGACCAGGCTGGCTTTCAACTCACAAAGATCCACCTGCCTCTGCCTCTGCCTCCCAAGTGCTAGGATTAAAGGTGTGTGCCACCACGCCCGGATTGAGAAGACTTATTAAACAGAAATTTTGTCAACGTGAAGCAAAATAATAGAAACTGTACTATTTATAATTATTAGTGAAATTAAATTTGTTATAAAATTTCCAAAGAAAACTATTGACCAAAGTATTTTTACCGATAAATCTGATAAAACAGTTAAAGAAGCAATGCCAAAACTCAGCAGAAAAGAAGACAGTCATGCTTCCTAATTCATTTAATGTCATATAACCTGGATAGTAAAATTCATTGCAAAAATTATACAAGATAACAAATTCTTTCTTCCATAAATACACATGTAAAAACCCTTTATATTAGTAAACAGAAGTCAGAAAATATTAATAGGGTACACAACTTAGGAGAGTTTAACAAGGGAATGCCAAGACTGATGTCACAACCAAATTCACCAATCTAGTTAGCCGAGCATATCAAAGCTATGTAGTCATCTTAGTAGACACAGCTGAAATCTTTGAAATAATTATACTAGAACTGAAAAAGTGGGTTTGCCTATGTCAAAAGAGTAGAGTATAAGGGTGCACGCTTGTAATAATCTGTTGGGGAGGGCGAGACAGGAGGATCTCTGGGTCTTTGTCATCCAGCCTAACTGGTAAGCTCTATGCCAATAAGATACCAGACCAAGGCCAGGTGTGGCGGCACATGCCTTTAATCCTACGGAGGCAGAGGCAGGTGGTTCTCTGTGAGTTCAACGCCAGCCTAATCTACAGAGAGAGTTCCAGGACAGCTGGGGCTGTAGGGAGACCCTGCCTCAAAAAGACCAAAAAGACAAAAAAAAAAGGAAAGAAAAGAAAAAAACCAAACATAGATGGATGCTGCCTAGGAATAACATTTGAAGTCCTCTGGCCTCCCCATGTTTGCTCACACACGTGCAGAGACACACACACACACACACACACACACACACACACACCAATACATAGTACAAAAGATAAAACCATGCTGATATTGCATGGAGGAGTTTCATTCATAGTGGAACACAATAATATTCTAAAACTTTGAAAGCAGTCTACACTTGAAAAAAGAGTAATTATACTGATGATATGGTGACATTTTTTTCTACAAACACAGAAGGAAATTATAAATATGTAAAGGTGAAAATTTAAAGGTACTCTGTAGTACTAGATTGTAATTGGAGGCAAAAGTGTGAACTCATGGTGTACTTAAGCTCTCTAGCACTTTTTAGATAAATAGAGAAACACATAGGTAGGTCTGTATACAATGGGTCAGAAGTAATAAGATACTAGAAGCAAGGGATGCATCTAAGACTCAGGGGAACTAGTAGCCTTTGGGAAAAGGGCACATTATATAGGCAAAAAGTGAAATGTGCTTAAAATACAATGGCAACATATCAAAAGGACAAGAAGAACCAACTTAAAGAAAGTTTCATAGAACAAGCCTAAGGTAATCTGAGCAGTAAATTAATAACAGCAATAGATAATATATAAAACTCTAAGTCTATGCTAATATAATAAAAACATACAAATAGGGAAGAAAAGGCTTTTTTGGTTTGTATGAGAGAATCTCAGGTAACCCAGGCTGGACTAGAACAGGTATTCCTTACTGGTTTTTTGTTTTCAAATACCAGAGGATCTATCTGTAAGTCAAAAAAGCATTGAGGCTGATTCTGTGGTGCTCCAGAGAACTGCCCATAGCAACAGACAAGTGAAGTAGTGTCAGGAGATGTGTGGGTCAGTGAGACATGGAGAGTGCAGGGGGGGTGGAGGGTGGGGGGTAGACAGTGATTTAAAGTCAGAAGATCAGAGTTCAAGTTACAGGTTAGTTTCTTTGTATTATTTTTTTCCCCATCTGAAAAACAGGGATGTTCTTTCTAACATTCTCTCACGCAGGGTTGCTGAAGATCCAACCAGGATTTCAAACTCTTAGGTTCTATAGAGATCTTAAGTCCTGTTCAAGTGCTAGTGCTCTAGCTCCAGTTCTAAAGGCATCGATGGAGTGCATTGTTACAGCAGAAGTGCCTCATAATATATGATAAAGGGAGCTTACAGTGTTTTGGAGACCCTTCTGCCGGTTACACTTACTATGTCAAGGCTGTAGAAGTTCAACATAGCTGCTGAACTGTAGAAATGAGACGAGTCAGCAGGGTTACAGCTGAAAGGGATGTTGGACATTGAGTTACACACACACACACACACACACACACACACACACACACGCGCACAGAGGAAAATGATGTGCAAAGTAACCAGGTGACTAATGTGACTTCTGTTTATTTATACTCTGCTGTGTTTCATAAGGAATTCAAATGGATTATAAAAATAGAATGAAACAGGAAAGTAAAAAATAAAAACAAAAAACAAACAACAACAACAACAACAACAACAACAACAAAAAAGAACAGGTATTCCTGACTCCACCTCCCTCGCACTGGGATTCCAGGCATGAACCTGGCTCTGAAATGCTTTTCTAGGTAGAATACCACTTACTAAATCTAGAGGGAATAAATGAATTAAAACATTAATAGCTCTTTAAAAAAAAAAAAATCAAACCTCTTTTCACAGTGCTAGAGAAATCAAACTCATGGTCTCTAGGCAACGCTCTACTGCTAAGCTACATCATCCTATGCCCTCAATCATGGTATAAACCCAGTACATAGTTTCTTAAGAAAGTGGATTTGTGATTTCAAATTTCCCCTTACAATAAGATAAGGAGAAAAATAATCAGTTCTGTCTTGATGTAATGCTTATTTTGAAAATAAGTTTAAGTGACTAATATAATTTCAGTTATTTGCATAGTTTCACCCACTAAAAAAGCTTTCTAGGTGAATTCAGAAAATGACATCCAGCTGAACCAAGTTTCAAAGAGTGCACACAATCTGCTTAAATGCACATGTAACACACACACACACCCCTCCATCATCTAGCTGCACCTAAATTCACCATGTGTCATGTATGAAAAACAGCTATCCACATTCACTGTTACCAATGTTTTTGTCCCATTTTTTGAAAATAGTTTAAAACTGTTAAAAAACCAAACAGGCTGAGGGCCTAGCACTCACCTAGGATGCGTGACAGACATTATAGGTTCATTCACCAGTATTGAAAACAAAACAAAACAAAAAAACCCACAAAAAACAAAACCAAACATCCTTTGACTCCCTTCATAAGAACTCTCAATTTGAACACTACAAATGCCAACTTCCAAAGGCCAAATTTACATTCTTAAAATAAACCATACCCATTGTATTAAGAATTTATAATGTGGGGCTGGAGAAATGGCTCAGTGGTTAAGAGCACTGATGACTGCTCTTCCAGAGGACCCGGGTTCAATTCCCAGCACCCACATGGCACTAAGAACTGCCTCTAAGCCAGGCGTGGTGGCGTACTTCTTTAATCCTAGCACTCGGTAGGCAAGAGGCAGGTGGATCTCTGTGAGTTCAAGTAAGTTCATCTTTTTATATGTGACTAATTACATTTTTGAGTATTGTGCTTTAACATTTGTATCCTCATAAGCCCAGTCGGCTTTTACTGCAGTTTTGCACAAGATGATTTAAAAAAATATTTTGTTATTTTTAATTTTATGTGTATGAGTATATTGCCTGCATGTCGTAAGCGCATCATGTTGTGGAATGCCCAGAGTCAGAAGGCGTCAGATTCCCCCGGAACTGGAGTTACAGACAGTTTAGCTGCCACGCAGGTGTTGGGAATTGAACCTGGGTCCCCTCCAAGAGCAGCTGGTGATCTTAACTGCTAAGCCATCTCTCCAACCCCAGAACAACACGGTGATTTTTATAAATGTATATTTGGTTCCAGCAGAGCTGATAATACTTTGCAATAGAAAAATAATAAAGCGAATAAGGATAAACATATATTGGGGAATCTGGCAAGTGGTGATATAGGTTTAAGTTTGAAATTACCTCAAGAAACTATTTAAAAACCAACAGAGGAGTACATTTCCAACTGTGTCTGTGATGGGTACATTAACTAAAGCTAAATTACGCACTGAGAAAGTAGTTTCCTTTTTCTCCCTCCCCTCCCCTCCCTCTTCTTCTCTTTCTTTTCTTTTCTCTTTTTTCCTTTCCCCTTTTTCCTTTCCCTCCTTTCCTTTCCCTTTCCCTTTCTTTTTCTCTTATGAGACCGGATTTCCCTGTACCCCAGCTGGCTGGAACTCACTATGTAGACGAGGCTGGCCTTGAACTCAGATCTGCCTGCCTTTGCCTCCTAAGAAAGGAATTTGCTTGAAGTCTATATCAGTATTTCTAACTAACCACAGAGAAAGTCTGTAGTATGCTATAAACATGTCCTTGGCTCCTTATTAAATCTCTCTAATTATGTTACTTCACCAGATACCAATACAATCTAGACTTTAAAAGCATCATATTGTGTTATTTTTGTTTAAATGATTGCATTTTTATTTTTTCAGTGGTATTTTTGTCAAAAGTATATAAATACTTCTAGGATATTTTTGTTTGAACAATAAAGAGCAAAGTGATAAAAAAATAAAATACTACAGTGAAAGCTTAAAGACATGGCAAAACCCATGATGGCAGGTAAGTGGAAATGGCAGAAATTGCAAAAAAGAATTTGTAAGTCACAGATTATTTTAAAGTATACATGTAAAAAGTCACAGATGGAAGAAATTTTGTTTTTATCTGATGAACTCTAGGAAAATTTAACTATTAATAGCACAAGAAAAACAAGACAATTCTGAGGACATAGCTCAGTGGCAGAATATGTAGCTTTGATCAAATTATCAGGAATTGTCATAGTAATATTAACATGAGTCAAATCCTCAGTAAAGCACAGATTCTAATTCAAGGCAAGATACTTAGTTCAGGCTAAGCTGGACATATGCAAAATAAAGACTACCTACTTAAACCTAGCTACATACCTCTTCTATGTTTCACAGACATGTAACCCAAGTAAGCAACCTCTTCAGTAAGCTGTCATCAGATCATTAACTCTGCTTATGCTTAATCAGTTCTAAAATATACAAATGTCTAATACTTTCAAATCTAGTTTATAATTTTATACATCCAATCTTTTCATCCAGACAATTTTGTTTTCATTCTGTACCAGTACCCAAACCAGAAGTTGAACAATATGTTAAATGCCAAAGAAAGGAAGGACTCTTCTCAAGTACTTATTTACAGAAAGAGGGCCACTTAACCTGACTCAGGTAGGGTCTTGCCCTCATACAGACAAAACAAAAGATAAACCTAATTTTCATGGACCTTTTAAAGAAACAGAAAGCATATGCAAAAAAGAAAAAGAAACTTGACAATAAACACACATAGTAATACATGAGATACACATCATATATAGCAAATTAATAAGTAAAAGAATAGAATAGTTAATAGGTACATCTAAATAATCCTTAACTGACATTTTTTGAGGTAGCTACCCCCATTTAAAAGAAATTTGATGCACAAACATTTAAGCAACTTATAAGTTGGATTCTTTTCCAATAAGTTTTATTTATATCAATACACAACATTATATTCTCTTTCAAAGAAAAACAGTTCACTGAAATGTTTGTCCAAAAAAGGATGTTTAAGACTTAAGGGCCATCAAGACAATGTTTCTCTTTAAACACTGACAGAATTACTCTTCAAATAAATTAAAAAAAAATGAGGTACAGGTAGAATTATGGCTGTTTTCCTATTTGAATATGAAACAATTTTTCCCCATAATACCATAATTAAGAAGGAAACTAGCAAAACTTAATAACTTCACATAAGAATGAACTGTTGGTAAAATTCATTTTTTGTTTTAGAGAAGCTAAATTTTCAAGCATCGAAAGACAAATGCCAGATCCATCAGGCTGTACTACTGGCTAGTACTTGCCTCTCGGAGGAAAATCTCCATATCTTCTTGACTTTCAAATACAAAGGCTCTCAAATCATTTGATGAAATATGATTTTCGACATATTTGGCATTTTTGTTATCTTTCATATTAATCTAAAGAAAAAACAAAAAGAAAAAATGAGTTTTCCTGAAACCCACTGATAAAATTAGAACATATTTATATATGTAATTCATTGGATTCATGTAATTAGATTAAGTTTAATACTAAGATACAACCTAATAACTTGATTGAAGTTTCATTTCAAAACATTTGTTACAAGCCGGGCATGGTGGCACATGCCATTAATCCTAGCACTTGGGAGGCAGAGGCAGGCGGATCTCTGAGGTCAAGGCCNAAAAAAAAAAAAAAAAAAAAAAAAAAAAGAAAAATTGTTACTGAGAAATAACTAACACATGAACAAGATTTAAATAGTATCTCAAACATACTGACTTTGATCTTTTCTTTTGAGACAGGGTGTCTCTGTGGCCCCAGCTGGCCTGTAACTCACTATGCAGAACAGGCTGGCCTTGATCTCACAGAGATCCACCTGCCTCCCAAGTACTGGGATTAAAAAGGTGCCTATCACCATGTCCAGCTCATGGTTTTGATATTTTCTAAGAACAGCTTTAATTTCTTCCTAGTCAACTTTTTAAAAATTGCTACTGAGAGTATAAACAGTTCTCATCTTCCCCAAACTTGGTGTTTTTCTTCTTAATCTTAAAGAGAACTTTGTATTCTATTTGGCAATAACTGATAAGTACAAAACCTTTATAAAGCTCACAGGGTGTGGGGTGGGGAATAAGGAACTTGCTAGAGCAATTAGATATTGTAGTCTTTGAAAAGCCATAGGTTTGCAACATTATAACATACATGTAATTATTTTGGAGTTTTGTTTTTTGGTCGTTTGATACCAGACCTCATTGTATAGTAGAACTAGCCTGGAACTCCTTACATCATCATAGCAGGCTTCAATTAGGATCTTCCTGCTTTAACCTTCTGGGGGCTCAGATTACAGGCATTTACCACCATACACAGCTCTTAAAAATGTCCCCTAATTGGACATTTCTGCATGAATGCCTCAATTCTACAGGAGATATTATAATAGGTAAAGGGAAAAAGCTATCTTTAAAAAAAAAAGATTTATTTATTTATATATTTGTTTATATTTATTTATATTTTTTGTCTTTTTTTGAGACAGGGTCTCCCTGTAGCTCTGGCTGTCCTGGGACTTGCTATGTAGACCAAGCTGGCCTTGAACTCACAAAGATCCACCTGCCTCCCAAGTGCTAGGATTAAAGGCATGCACTACCACGCCCTGCTGGAAAAAGCTATCTTGAGCATAAATCTTTTATTGTAGATGAATAGGCAAAAAAGAAAAGCAGAGCATGATAAAGCTCTCACTAACAAAAGTAGACTACAAAGTGCTGTTAGATTTCAGGTAGATGAAAAGCAAGATATTTATTTAGAATGATATGAGCCGGGGGTGCTGGTGAATGCCTTTAATCCCAGAGGCAGAGGCAGGCGGATCTCTGTGAGTTCAAGGCCAACCTGGTATACATAGCGAGCTCCAGGCCAGCTTGGACTAAAGGGAGAACCTGTCTCAACAAAACAAAAAATCCAATGATATGAAGCACACTACTTATCTATCATCCATCTATCTATCTATCTATCTATCTAACCTATCTTGTCATGTTTCTTGAGTATATTGCCTGCATGTGTGTACTGTACCTGATGCCTGTGGAGGTCAGAAGAGAACACCAGATTCCCTTGGAACCTGAGTTATGGACAGTTGTTAGCCACCATGCGGGTGCTGGGAATTGAACCTGGGTCTTCTGCAAGAGCAGCCAGTGCTCTTAATTTCTTAATTGCCCTGAAGCATACCACTTATAACGAGGGTTCTGGCCTGGGAGACAGCTCAATGGATCAGCACTTGTCTAATATGAAGTAGGTCCTAGGTTCAATTCCCAACACTGCACTGAGAAAGACAGAGAGAATGTTTCTTATATGATTTTCTATATACAGTCTCATCTATTCCTGATGACTCACAATCATCAATAAAAGCTATCAATCTTTATTTATTTATTTATTTATTTATTTATTTATTTATTTATTTTTTTTTTTATTTTTGTATGTGTATGAATGTACTGTCTGCATGCAGGTCTGTGCACCCATGTCGTGCAATGCTGCGGAGGTCAGAAGAGGGTGTCGGATTCCCCTGGAACTGGAGTTCTCCTGGAATTGGAGTTACGGACGGTTCTTAGCCGCCATGTGGGTGCTGGGGATCGAACCCGGGTCCTCTGCAAGAGCGTCGGTGCTCTTAACCGCTAGGCTATCTCTCCAGCCCCTCGGCCCTTATTTTGTATCAATAAACAATTTGCTTCATTTACAAAATCCTCAGAATGCTCTTGTGTAACAGCAGGTAGTTTTCTTACCTATCTTCACAATCAATAGTTTTATTTATAGTAATCACCTACATGTTAGGCAGCTTGTAATTTACTATATGCTATAATCTAAAAATAAGTCAACCAAGCTAGTTTTATACATAATTCTAGGTTAGTAAGTTGCCAGTTTCATATCTTGACTTTATGTGTATCTGTGAGTTTGCCCAAGTGTGTGCATGCACATGGAGACCAGAGGTCAATGTCAGGGATTTTCCTCAATAGTTCTCCACCTTACTTGTTTTCAGAGATCTCTCACTGAACCTGGAGCTTGTGGATCTGACTACACTGTCTGGCCAGCCAGTCCCAGAGATCCTCCTTTTCTGTCTCTTCAGTGCTGGAATTAAGGGCATGCCATTACCACACCCAACTTCTGGGAACTGAATTGAAGTCCTCATGTTTGCATGGTAAGCATTTTAAAAAAACAGCCATTTCCCTAGACCCCAGATTTATACAACTTTTCCTAGGAAAAATGTAATAGGTTTATGACAGTTTAGAGATCAAGGGCCCTTTAAAAAGCTTATGCATTAGGGCTGGAGAGATGGCAGAGGACCCAGGTTCAATTCCCAGCACCCATATGGCGACTACGAACCATCTTTAAGCTGGGCGTGGTGGTGCACGCCTTTAATCCCAGCACTTGGGAGGCAGAGGAGGGTGGATCTCTGTGAGTTCAAGGCCAGCCTGGTCTACAGGGCTAGTTCCAAACCCCTTATGCATGGATTCAGTCCTATGATATAACAAGTCCAATAATGAAAAACCAAAACAATAAGAATTCTCAACATCAACAGAAGTGCAGAGATCCCAATACAAAAATTAATAAAATTTCTTACCGTGAGCATTATAGGCTCGCAGACTCTTTGCTTAAACTTGTCTCTGTTATTCCTTAGCCACAAAACAGCATCATATGTGTCCCGGAACCTCTGTCTCAGTTTATCTTCCTTTTGATTCATAAGATTGTCAAAACGTATGATATGATCGGCCACACCTAAAATTGGAAAGGAAAGTATTGTATCTCTGAAAACTTTAGTAAACCAACCTATGAAGAGTACCAAAGAATATCTTAAATCTAAAGGTTATAAATATCACTTGGGACAAATCTTAAAATCATTCTATGATACTTCTCACCTAAAATAAAAAATGACCCTGAAGCTATTGAAAAGAAAAACAGGCCATCTAGAAAAGATAGAGGAAAACACTAGCTTTTCTATCAAAAGACAGACGCAAGAACAGTGAGAAAAATTACCTTCAACATGGAACTTCTATACAACAAAATTAAGAAAGGGAAGTAATAAATTAAAAATGTTTTCAAGCAATGTAAAAGACTGAAATTAATTCCCAATTATCTCTACTTAGGAAGCTAGCTGAAAACATACCGTAACAAAATAAGGGAATAATAACAATCTGCCAAATTCAGGAATAGATTGACTCAGGAGAGAGAATAGATTCAGGAATCCAAATTCAGGAATAGATTGACTCAGTAGGAGAAATATACCAGAGGACAACCATGTAGGTTTAGAAACAGCCTGTTTAGACAGAATCAGGGCAACAACTACAGAATTCAAGGGAATTACAGGAAAGACAACTGGGCTTTTCTTTCACAAACAAACAAACGAACTTGTTAAACGATTTTTTTTTTGGGGGGGGAAGTGTCTTTGAGACAGGGTTTCCCTTATAGCCCCAGCGGGCCCAGAACTCACTATAGACCAGGTTAGTCTTGAACTCGCAAAGATAAGTCTGCCTCTGCCTCTGGAGGGCTGGGATTAAAGGTGTGTGCCACCATGCCTGGCTTAAAAGCTTTTTTAAAAAAATTACTTTTATTTTATGTGCATGAGTGTATTGTCTTGTTGTCTGTAAGTGCACCTATACCATGCAAAGATCAGAAGAAGGCCTCAGATCCCCTGGAACTACAATTATAGACCATTGTTAACAGCCATGTAGGTGCTGGGAATCCAATTGGGGTCCTCTGAAAGAACAGGCAGTATTCTGAACTACTGAGCCATCTCTCCAGCCCCTCTTTCTTCAAATGTGAGAAAAGCCTGGGTTGGTGAGATGGTTCAGTGGGTAAAAGTGTTTGTTGTACAATCCTGACTACGTGACTGCCTGAGTTTGATCCCTGGGTCCCATAGTAATGGACGGAGAGAACCAATTCCAGAAAGCTGTCCTCTGACTTCCAAGTGTGCCCTGTGGCATAGGAATGCTTTCCTCCATAAATAATAAAAAAAGAAAACATTTTAAGTATTTAAGAAAATGCTAAAGTAAATGGTAGTTTCTAAAAAAGTAGTTTCTAAAAGTATTATCAGTAAAAGGAAATTTAATTATATTGTATTACCTGAGTTGGGGACAAGTTTAGAAGTCTAACTTCCAGAATTAATCCAAAGAGCACATAAAATTATGATTTGCAATAAAATACAATTTTAGCTTCAAAAATATGAAAATCAGAGAATAGCGAAAAGAATTTGGAATGTGAAAAGAATGAAGTACTATATCAGCATTTCAGTTTACAAAATGTATGCTCAACACTGACAATCATTAAATGACACAAAAATGAGTTATCGCTTATAATAACAAAAATCAGTATTAATACAATAATTGGAGGATTACAGCAAAAGGAGAGGGCATTTAGAGCTAAAATATACACTCAGACAAAACAAAATAAGATACGTTAAATGAACTAAGCAAGAGTGAAATAAGACATGATGAATATATATAGGACTACTATAAAAAGAAAAAGCTAAGATTTAAAGGTGCTTACTCTTATGTGGGTCTGTAGGTAGGAAGGGGTTCTTCTGAGTTCTTTTCAATTACATAGTGTACTTTGGTAAACATACAAAAATGGATCTAAAGAGCACAAATTTGATGTGAGTGATTCTGTACTTTTAGAGTATTAAACAAACTGCTATAATCTGATATAATAGCCTGCCAGTAGCAAATGACTGTACACAATAGATAAGAGGTAATTACCCACAAAGTGGAAGATCACAAAATGATCTGTTTCCTTAGCAAGGCGAATTGAATAGTTGAAAGAAAATTAGTATGGCAGGAGGTATTAAGGAGAATAAGCAAATCTCTATTTTATAAACATTTCTCCAATACAAGAAAACTTACTCTTTTTCTCCTTTTCTAGCATCTCCTTTTCTCTTCGTTTATCAATGATCTCGCCTTCACACAATGCCTTTTCATCCTGTACTCGTCTCAGATCATTTGTAATTGTGTCAATCTGAGGCTGGAGATTCTCACAGTTTTCTGTGGTCTTTAGTTCATTTTGCAAATCTTCTATCATTTTTCGGGTATTACTTATTCTTTTCTGTCGGTCATGCTCTTCATTTTGCTTTACTATTAAGGCCTGCTGAAGTTCTTCAATCTAATAAAACAAAAGTTAAGTTACTATGTAAAATTGACTTTTCTCCTTGTTTTATATAGCTTTTTCAGTAATACAGATTTTAAAGTGCATGGGGACAGGGGGTGGAGCTCAGTGAAAGAGCACTTGACTTGCCTAGCACCTGACCTGAGGTCAGATCATCAGAACCTTATGGAAATGAACACACACACACACACACACACACACACACACACACACACACACTCTTCCTACCCCCACCCCCCACCAAGGGCACAGCTACCTTCCTCACTAAAGGTTAATCTACTAGATTTACACCAGGATATTACAGCCTAACAGATGATCAGTCATTTTATTTGTTCATTAGTGTATCAATAACACATGAGAGTAGCGCTTTCCAGGTGTGGTGGCGCACATTAATCCCAGCACTGAGGAGGCAGAGACACATGGATCTCTGTGAGTTCAAGGCCTGGTCTACATAATGAGTTCCAGACCAGCTGGGGCAACAGAGAGACCCTGCCTCAAAAAGACCGGGGGGGGGGTGAGTAGTGCTTATCATATAATTAGCACTCAACAAAGATTATTTGGTGAATAAATAAAATGTATATAAAGTAAGATGCCTAAATTATTTAGAGGAAGCAAATATATACCACACATAGGAGCAAAATTAAATAGAAATGATGCTCATTAAGTCATTAATTTTATTGTTTTGCTTTGTTTATTGTTCTTTTCGAGACAAGGTCCCCCTGTAGCCCTAGCTGTATTGGAATTCGTTCTGTAGATCAGGCTGGCATTGAACTCACAAAGATCCACCTGCCTCTGCCTCCCAAGTGCTAGGATTAAAGGTGAGTGCCACCATGCCTGGCTAAGTCATTAATTTTAAATTAAAGATGTTCAACAAAAAAATATCCACCAACACTTCAAGTTACTAATGAGATTTTAATTTTTAATCCTTATTTTTAAACTTTTTTACTTATAAGCAGTATAAATAAAAATTTAAAAATCCAGATATATTGGCTGCCACCTGATGTCAACAAAGTTTAACCAAAAGCATAGTTTACCTCAAACACTAAGATTTTATTTAAGATAGACAAGACACACAGATGTGTATGTCTACATCTAATTTTTTTCTAATTTATTTTTTATAACTAGGATGTATCTAAGTCACATTTACTCCCTCCTCATCTCCATTATAAAAGTTATAGCACAGTGATTATAAAATATAGAAAATACAGGAACTTAATCTTTAAACTTTTTTTGGAGGGAGGGTCTTTTTGAGACAGGGTCTCCCTTTAGTCCCAGTTGGCCGGGAGCTTGCTATGTAGACCAGGCTGGCCTTGAACTCACAGAGATCTACCTGCCTTTCCCTCTCTAGTGCTGGGATAAAAGCTTTTATATAACTTCATAATGCCTACCTATATTTTATCTATAAAGCATGTTTTCATAAAGTAGGATCACTAAAACCTTTATAGACAGCATTTTTAACGACCTTCCTATCCTTACAAAATAAAATTTGAGCACTGGTATCATGTTCTGTTATACAAACACACCACCCTTTATGCTATTCCAAATTGTTGGAAATTTGGGGCAGCATAAATTTTTCTTTCTGAAAATTTAACTTGGCGCTGTAAGAGAATAAACATGCTAAAACCACCTCTCCTACAACAAAGAAAGAGGAGAAAATCCTGTGTGTATGTGTGTGAATGTGTGTCACTGAGAATTAACAATGTACTTATGCAACGAACCACAGTGTTCAGCTCAGAAACCAAAATCTAAAGCATTCAGGAGAATAAACAATCATGTCAGAGCACAGGAATAAGAATCACTAAACACATGGAAAACTCCAAGGCTACAAAGAGATGAAACTTTTAACATATGTAAATTCCAGACTCTCAACACAACAGAAAGCACCAGTCATTGAAAGAAAACAAGTAATGAGTTACCAAGAAAGTTTATCAAAAGGCCTTTTTTTTTTTTTTGGTCTTTTCCAGACAGGGTCTCCCTGTAGCCCCAGCTGTCCTGGAACTCACTCTATAGACCAGGCTGGCCTTGAACTCACAAATATCTGCCAGCCTCTGCCTCCCAAGTGCTAGGATTAAAGGCGTGCGCCACCATGCCCAGCTTATCAAAAGGTCTTTAATTTGGACTTTAAAAAACTAAAAAGACATGACCCAGCCATAGCACTCCTAGGCATGTACCCTCAAGACTCACCCCACTGCAGAGATTCATTCACCGCCATGTTTATCTCAGCTCTCTTCACAATAACAAGGAGCTGGAACCAACCCAAATGCCCCTCAACTCATGAGTGGATAGAGAAAATGTGGTACATCTACACAACGTAGTGCTATGCAGCAGTAAAGAAAAACGACAGCATGAGCTTTGCAGGAAAATGGCTGGAGCTAGAGGACATCATGCTGAGTGAAGTATCACAGTCCCAGAAAAACAAATGACAAATAGTATCTCTCATCTGTGGATGCTAGTGCCAATTACCTAGTTGTATTTCTTCTGCATGGCCCTTTGAGCTTTTCTCCAAAGCAGTTGGGAGTGATGCATATTGGAAACAACAATAACAACAACAACAACAACAGAAAGGACTGTATCAAAGAACTGAAACAGTGAACTTCTGCTCAAAACAGTCAACTCCCACATGGAGAGTAATGAGAAAGACTGAGAAAGAGATGAAAAGCATATTTGGCAGAATGCATGAGCTCTGGTGGGGTGGGGGAATGGGGGGGCACAGGTCTAGATTTGATAAAAAATAAATTAATTAAAAAAAAAGACACCAACATACCACAAAGACACCTGCACACCATAGACACCAGCATAAAATAAAGGCACCAGCATACCACAAAGACACCTGCAAACCAGAGACACCTGCACACTACATAGACAGGAGGATACCATAAAGGCCCCAGCATACCACAAAGACACCTACACACCACAGAGAGACCTGAACACCACAGAGATACCTGCAAAAATAAATACTAAAATAAAAATAAAAAACTAAAAAGTAGCCCAATGCTCCATGGACCTCTTACTAAGTTTTTTCAGCTGTAACTCATTTGCCACTTTCATCCAGCAAGCTATTAATACCACAAATAATCACATTAGTCCTTCCATGTCTAGTACTGATGTTGAGCTTAAGTATACAGAAAATCTAAACCTTTCAGATGCTCACCTCTGTTTTGTTGGATACTAACACCATGATGCTCTGTATCATCAATTTTTTTTTTTTTTTTTTTTTTTTTTTTTTTTTTTTTTTTATATATTTTGCCAGAATTATCATTAATCTAGACCCATGCTGTCCCCACCTATCCCCCCACCCCACCAGAGCTTCACAGTATTGCCTAACATTGCTTTTCAATCTCCTTTCTCAGTTTTCTAATATTCTCCATGTGGAAGTTGACTGTTTTGAGCAGACGCTTCACTGTTTCAGTCGTTTCTTTGATTGCTGTTCCTTTCTGTTTTTGTTTGTTTCACCAATATGCATCACTACCCAATGCTTTTGGACAAAAGCTCAGAGAGGGCCATAAACAAGAAATACTAAAACCTAGGTAATTGGCACTACATAATCCACAGATGAGGGACTTTATAAAAACCATTTCCTCGTTTGTTTTTTGGGACTGTGGTACTTCACCATCACATGACATGTCCTCTAGCTCCTGCCATTTTCCTGCAAAGCTTGATGTCAGTCTTTCTTTAATGCTTGCACAGAATTCCATTGCGTAGATGTACCACATTTTCTCTATCAACTCATTTAGTTGAGGGCACGCTGTTGGTTCCAGCTTGTTTAGGCGAATCTCCTGGCTCCATGTTCTATATCGGTAGCAAGCCTAAGCGGTAAGACCTCATAACCCACGGCCCCTGCGTACCTCTACTTTGGCGGTGGCCCGCGATCTTAGGGTTACATGCGCTGGCCCGACCCCAGAGTGGTCGGGTGTGGCTACGTGGCAAGTTCATTCCACAGTCTTCCAGGGTTGCCTCAACCATTGCTTTCCATAGTGGCCTGTTACTGACGTTGACATTCCCACCAGCAGTGGACAGTGCTCCCTTCCCACAACCTACTCCAGCACTTTGGTACATTTGTTTTCTTGATCCTAGCCAGTCTTATGCATAGAGTTAAGATGACTCTTAAAGTGGTTTGATTTTGCATTTATTAATGATTATTGTGATGTTGAACCACTTTTTAAGGTGTTTCTCAGCCAACTCTAATTCGCTCCTTGTGACAGTTCTCTGTTCAGTCTTTGCCTCACTATTGGTCAGTCATTGTTGTGTTTTCTTCTTTGTTTTTTTATGAGTTAGTTTTATATGATTCTGGAAATAATGTTGTTGTCAGATCCGATTTTCTGGGTGAAGGTTCCTCCCACTTTGTGGATTTCTCTTCATCTTCCTTGATTGTTTACTTTTGCTTGATGTACAGAGCTTTTGAGTTTAATGAGGTCACATCTGTCAATTGTCAACCAATTATTGCACAGTCTGCTGTCGTATTTAGGAAGTATTTTCCTAGCCTATGCCTTGTAGTCTGCTGCCAAGTATTCTTTGTCCATGGTAAACACGGTCTGTTTTGTGCCCCGAGTACCCAGAGCTGTTTTTATGGATAAAAAAAAAAAGGGGCCCTTATGTTATAGTATTGACAGTCTGGTATAGAAGATCCTCCTCTTATTGCTCTTTTCACTCAGGGTTTGTTTTTGGCTATTTGGGTATCTTTGTTTTATTCCTATGAATTTAAGGACTCTTTTTACTTTTTTCAAGCCTGTGAAGGAAAACTCTTTGAGGAAACTTTAATTGGGATTGGTATAAATCTTATACAAGAGTTTTGGTAGACATTGGACCATTAATTGATAATCATTCATCATCCATACATGAGAGTTTTTCCATCTTCGTGATTGTCTTCTTCAATTTCTTTAAGGATGTTCTGAGATTTTTTGTTTTTTTTAGTAGTAATCTTTGGTTGTCTTGTTGGTTAGCGTTTGTTCTAGGCATTTTACTGTTGTTCTTTGACGCATTGTGAGTGGGAATGTCTATTTGAATTCTTTCTCAAGTTCTTTGTTCTTGGTTAAAGAAGGGCCATTGATTTTTTTTTGGTTTAATTTTGTATCCTGCCACTTGCTGAAGCTGTTCTAACTCGCTTTCTAGAACTTCTCTGGTGCGGTGCCCCCCCCCAGTTGTTAGCATCCCTAATGTTACAACAATACATATCCTCAGTCAAAGGCAACTAGGGGCTTTTGATTCCTCTTTTCCAATATGTACTCCTTTAACCTTCCTTCTTGCCTATTGCTCTAGCAAGTGTTTGTTCAAGCACTATATTAGAAGAGGAGTGGTGACTGGGGGCAGCCTTTCCAAGTTTTTCCTACCTTTTAAAGGGTATGTTTTCTGTCTTATTTTTCCCCATTTGTTATGATATTGGCTTGTGTTCCGTATATGGCTTTTTTGGCTTACATTGGGGAATGATCCCTCAATCCAATTCCTCTTCTAGGATTTTAAGTCATGAAAGGATGCGGATTGTGTCTAAAGCTTTTTCTGCGTCAATTGCGATGACTGGTGTGAGTTTTTGTTTTTTAGTCCAGCTTTATATGCTTTATATTTATTGATTTCCAAATCTTGAACCATCCCTGAATCTCTGGTATGAATCCAACTTGGCTCATGAGGATGATCTTCTTGATGTTGATCTGTATGCAATTTGCCAGTATCTCAGATTAGAATTTTGGCATCTTGTGTTCATTAGGGAGATGGGTCTATAGTTTCTCCTTGGCTGTATCTGGTTTGGGTAATAGAGAAGGAATTTGGGAGAATTCCCTGATTTTATCCTTCTGAAAACAATTTTCAGTAATAATAATTGTAAGGTTCATTTTTGAAATGTTTTATAGAATTCTTGCCGTGAAAAACATCTGGGCCTGGGCTTTTTTTAGTTGGGAGTTCTTATTACATCTTCTTATGGCTACTTAATACATCTTCAATTTCCACAAATACCATGGGTCTGTTTAAACTGTCAAACTATTCTTGGTTAAGTTTTGTTGAATTCCATGATTTCAAATATTCAACCATCTCACTTTGGGTTTTCAAATTTAGTAAAAAATAGGTTTTTGAAGTATTCAAAACCTATATGATTGTCTGGATCATTTCATTGTCTGTTGTGATATTTCCCGTTTCATCACAGATTGAATTATTTTGGAGTTGTTCCTTCTTCTTTTTGGTTAATGGGGCTAGAGGTCTGTCAATCTTGTTTTTTCTCTCAAAGAGCCAACTTTGGATTCATTGATTTTATTAGTATTGTTGTTCTTTGTTTCTATTTCATTGATTTTCTCTCTGTTTTTTTATTCTTCCTGTCTGTTGTGGTTAAGGTTCATCTGTTGTTGACTCCCAAGTGCTTTTCAGCTGCGTGGTTAGATCGTTCACTGATCTTTCTGTTTTTTTCAATGTAGGCACCCAGGGCTATAAACTTGTCTCTTAGCACTGCTTTTAAGGTTATCCCATAGGTTTGTGTGTTGTACTGTCATTTGTCATTTGGTTCCAGGAATGCTTTTATTTCTTTATTTCTCTTCCTTGTACCCATTCATATTGAAGAGTGTGTTGTGTTAGTCACCATGTGTTCTTGTAGGCAGTAGGACTATCCGATGTTGAGCTTTATTGCACTGTTGGTCTGATGAGAACATGAAGTTTTCAGTCTTTTTGTATTTGTGGCAGGTTTCTTCTGTGTCCCCAGTATGTGTTGATTTTTGGAGAATGTTCCATATTGGGTGCCTGTAGTAGAAAGTGTTTTCTCTGGTATTAGGTGGAATATTCTGTAGATGTATTTGAGGTCCATTTGGTGTATCATTTTGTTCAGTTTCAGATGTCTCTCTCTTTATTCTTGCCTGTTGACCTGTCCAAAGGCTCCAGTGGGGTATTTATAGTCCCCTACTATGAGTGTACTGGCGTTAGTGTGTGACTTGTGAGTCTGGAGAATTGTCTTTATAACGTTTTGGTCACCACGAGTTTGGGGCATATATATTCATAATTGTGGAAGTTTATCTTGTCTTGGTAATTTTTCCTTTGATAAAAATGTAATGACCTCTTTGTCTTCTTCTCATTTCTTTTTACTTCGACGGTCTTATTTTGTCTGTATCTTAAAAACAGCAACACCTCATTCTTTTGGTACCATTTGCTTGGAAATTTTTTTCCATCCTTCCCTTAAGGTGTGCCGTCCTTGAAGAAGATGTGTTTCTTTCTGTAGACAGCATATCGACGGGTTTCTGTTTTCCTAACC
Organism: Rhizomys pruinosus; assembly: GCA_009823505.1. Classification (NCBI taxonomy): domain Eukaryota; kingdom Metazoa; phylum Chordata; class Mammalia; order Rodentia; family Spalacidae; genus Rhizomys; species Rhizomys pruinosus. Next base: position 713,662 of record VZQC01006291.1, on the reverse strand, counting down.
AAATCTTGTCCAGTCTGTCTTTTGACCTTGAGGAATTAGTCCATTAATATTTAAGTTAATGACTGATAAGGTTTGTCTTACTTCCTTTTGCCTTATCCATTTGCGGTTTGGGTTTAGGTTTACTTCTGCAGTTATGCTTTTACTGATTTCTCTTTCTAGGTGCCTGGGTTGGTGCTCCTTTCTTCTGTCCTTTGAATTGCTTCAAGTTATTTCTCTGAAGGGTTGGTTTCTGGACATGTATTCTTTATCATCTGTTTATGTCATGGAATGGTTTTTTTTCTCTCTCCTTACTAACATAGTCGACATTTTTGCTGGGTATAGTAAGCCGGGTTGTGCATCTATGTCCTTTAACATTGGAATGCTTTGCTCCACTGATCTTCTTTGCTTTCATAGTTTGCACTGGAAGTCAATTTGTAATTCTGATAGGTTCCCCTTATAGGTCACTTGTAGTTTTTCTCTTGTGGCTTTTAGATTTTGTCTTTGTTTTGGTCTAGTTGCTAGACATTTAACTATGATAGTGGCATGGAGGAGTCATTTTGATCTTGTCTGTTTTGGAAGTTTATGTGCTTCTTGATTTGTATGGGTTGGTTCTATTTTTTCATTTTGGGGAAATTTTCTCCTATATTCTGTTGAAGATCTGATCAATACCATTCTCTTGGGATTCTTCTCCTTCCTCTATTCCTATGATGTGGAGGTTTGATCTTTTCATAGTGTCCCACAGTTCCTGGTTGTTCCACTTTTGTGTATTTTTAAATTTTTCATAATCTTTCCTTGAGGTTTTTAGTTGTTCTGTGTTATCTTCCAGGTCTGATATTCTTTGTTCTGCTCCCTCCATTCTGCTTCTGAGGCTTTTTCCATTCCTTTCCTCTTGATTGGATGAGTGTTTCATCTCCTTTTTCATTTCCTCTTCCTGATTTCTTTAGTATTTCTATTTCCTTTTGGAGCTTCTCAATCTCTTCCTATAGCTCTTTGCTTCGCTGGTTGGTTTCTTTATCTTTTTCAGCATGGGATCTTTTCAGTGTTTTCACTTCCTTCTGGAGTTTGTCATTCTCTCTCTCTAGGTCCTTCTTGAGTTCTTCATTCTCTTTTCTTAATTCTTTGATTTGCTCTTTATAATCGTGTACTTCTTTAAGTATGTTCGCAATTGTGCTTCTGATATCTGTGTCCTGGGCCATCCCCAGTAGGATCCCACTGTAGGAATCTTCCACAGGGTTGGTAGAGCTTCGTGGATTATCCTGCACCTTTCCCATGTTGTCTCTTTTGTGTTCCTGGCATATGGGCTTCTCCTTGCCTGTATTCCAATGTGAGTCCCAAATGCCTCTTCACTGTGTTGAAGGCTTGCTTTGCTTGCCTCCTTCAGATGCCTTCGTAATCCCAATTGGTGGGGGGTGGGGTGCTCTTTAGCCCACGCCCCATTACCTGTGCTTCAGGTGGTCTTGGGAGATCTCCGATCTCAAGACTCACACAAACCCCCTTTTATACCACCTGGGAGGATAACTCTGCCCCCACAGCCACAAAAGCCAGTCAAGCCAAAGACAACTAGATTAAATCAAACAACAATCCGCCTTGCTGAAATACCCAGCTCCTACCTACCTGTGCTTCAGGTGGTCTTGGGAGATTTCCAATCTCTTCAATTTCTTTGAATGTACTTTTGTTTTTTTTTATCTTTTTGAAACAAGGTCTCCCTGTAGTCCCAGCTGGCCAGCTGGCCTGGAACTCACTCTGTACACCAGGCTGGCCTTGAACTCAACAGAGCTCCACCTGCCTCTGCCTCTCAAGTGCTAGAATTGAAGGCGTGCGCCACCATGCCTGGCTAGGAATATACCTTCTTATTCTAATAGAAATCTGGTTATTTCTGAAGACACTTCTCTTTTGAGCCTTATCAAGTAGTGAGTAGCTGTAAACATTTAAGGAAGAGGTTCTCTCACTACAATTACACTCTTTCCTAATTGTGCCTCACTTCAGCTTCTTTTAACATCATGGAATCTGACTCTGCTACCCATCATCCTTTTTGCTAATTAACTACTTCCCTCAAAGTTCTCCCTTACTACTTTCTGACCAATGACTCTGGCACCTGATTCAAGGTCTTTAATCCATCATTATGCTTGTGGTCATGTGATTTCAACCTAAACACAGAAAGTCAATCTTTTTCTGTCTCTCTGTTCCTTTACTTCAATCATATTTTCCTTATATTGTACATAATGTAAATCACCAAAAACAAAACATCCTCAGGCTGGTCTACCCATCCCTTAAATCTAGTCATGTAATTCACTAATGTACTTACTATCATTTCACAATCTGTTATCTCCTTCATTTCTTCCCTTTGCCGAGTGAAGTTCAACAACCTGTTAATCAACCATTCCCTTGCTAAGACCCATTCCTACGTTATACCACCATTCCTATATTGCACTTTCAAGGAAAAACTTTACTTCTAATTAAAACTATACAGTTTTCTGACTGTGCCTGAGCAAATTAATATTAGTAAGATGTCTTAAAAAACTGGTCTCATTTTAAATTTATAGCCACAAAATTTAAACAGGCAGTCACAAACTATCACTGATACAAGTTCTCATTCTTAGGTTAATGCCCATCATTTCTCCCATTCTCAGTCCCTCTATGGCTGGACTTAATGCACTCACCCTAACTCTATTAACAGAATATTAAAATCAGAGTACTTTTTCTTTTCTTACTTTTAAACCCATCACTCAATCTACATCTATAGTCTTCTTTTACAGTGTAAAAACAGTTCCTATAAATACCTAAATCTAACCCTAAAGTTATAGAAGTGTTTTTCAAACTATCATGAAAGATCTTTAAAAAGAATCTCAAGCTACCATAAACCAACTTTTATCAGTTATAATTACAATAAATTACCAATAAACAGCTTGGAAAACATGTAATCTAAGATATTTCACTCCTAGGAAACTTCCTGAGAAATGAAAGCATATGATCATACAAAAAGTCATATAAGTGGCTGGGGAGATGGCTCAGGGGTAAAATACTTGCTGTGCATGTGTGAAGAGCTGAGTTCAAATCCCCAGAACCCAGGTCAAAGCCACACATCTGTAACCCCAGTGCTGCTATGAGGAGATGAAAGGAGAGACATGAGAGTACTCAGAAGTTCACACAAGATCATCACACATCTGTAACCCCAAACTACCTGCTATGAGGAGATAACAGGTAGACATGAGAGTACTCAGAAATTCATACAAGATCATCAACTTTTAGCTCAAGAGCCTTGAAAAATAGCAAAATAAATTGTCAGGCAAAGGTAAGAACACCAAAAAAATGTAAAACAGTAAAACAAAATGACGAATCCAAGTAAGGGGAAAATCAGCAAAATTAACAAATTTTTGGCAAGAGTTAACAAGGGTAGGGAGAAAAAGTTGAAGAAACACAACTTGCCCATGACTAAACAAAGACATTTCACTAGAGTCTATACTCACCAAAGGATAAAACAATTTGTGTACAATTTGACAATATGAACCAAACAAATAAATTTTCCTGCTAAACACAAATCACCATAACTTATAAGAATATGAAATACGGTATTTGAACAACCCTAAAGCAATAGTCAGGAAACTGAGTGATGTATGTATGTATGTATGTATGTATGTATGTATGTATGTATTGAGACAGTCTACTTGTAGCTCCAGCTGGCCTGGAACCTGCTATCTAGGCTAGGATGTCCTTGATCTCAGAGACCAGCCTGCCTCTGCCTTCTGAGTATGGGGATAAAGGGCATGCACCACCATACCCTGGAAAACTCACCATTTTAAGTACCTCCAAAAGAAGTCTCCAGAGAGCCAGTGAGATGGCTCAGCAGGTAAAGGAGTTTGCCACCAAGCCTGACAACCTGAGTTAGAACCCTGGATTCCATGTGGTAGTACCAGAGCCAACTCTGACTAATTGTCCTGACTTCCCCACACATGCATGCTCCCCACACACTCCCACAGAAATACATACACGCGCACAAAATTCTAGGCCCAAATCGCTTCACTTCAGAATTACACGAAATGTTTAAAGAGGAATTAACTCCAGTTCCACATGGTTTCTTCCAGAAAATAACTTCCCAATTCACTTTACAAAGTTAGATATCCTAATACTAAAATAAGACATACTGAGAAAACTACAAAAGAACACTAGCTCTCAAGAATAGTGAAGCAAAAACCCATTAACAAAATGCTAACAAACAGAATTCATTCACATGTGGAAAAGAAGTACATATTTATACACCACAACCAAGTGAGATTTATTGCAAGGAAGTAAGGTATATTTATTATTTAAAAATGAACTAATGTAATCCTTTATATCAATATGCTAAAGAAGAAAATGACATAATCATACCAATAGATACAGAAGAACAATTAACAAAACTGAGCATACTCATGATAAAAATTTTCAGAAACCAAAGAATCTACATAGGAACTTCCTGAATCTGATAAAGAGCATCATCAATAAAAGACAACTACATACTTAATGGTGAAAATTCAACGCTTTCTTTTTTTTTTTAATTTTATTTATTTTTGTATGTGTATGAATGTACTACTGTCTGCATGTAGGTTTGTGCACCCGTGTCGTACAATGCTGTGGAGGTCAGAAGAGGGTCTCGAATTTCCCTGGAACCCGGGTCCTCTGCAAGAGCAGTCGGTGCTCTTAACTGCTAGGCTATCTCTCCAGCCCAACGCTTTCTTTCTAAGATAATTAATGAATCTGTGTTCACCACTTTTATTCAACATAGTGCTACAAGTACTAAGCAGTGCAGTAAGACAAAGCTATATGCATACAAACTGGAAAGGAAAAAACAAGGCTATTGGTACTCATATATGACATTATGTACAAAATCCCACAGGATCTGGGTGGGGAGGAGAGGACAGACAGGTTAAGATTTAAATCTAACAAAATGTAGATGTGTATGCTGAGAAGTGAAAATAAAAAATCTAGGTGGCCACATACCGTATTCCTAAGAACAGAAGATTCAACATAGTAAAAATTTCAATTCTCCCCAAAGATTTAATACAATTCTAATTTTTTGTAGAGAAAAGATTTGGATTTCATCAAAAATAGTGAAATAAAGAACTCTAAAATCCTCTTCTGTAGTAAAAACAATGAACCAGTCAAAAATTGTCAAAATTTACCTGCTTTTTTTTCTGTTTACAGCAAACCTAGAAATGTTTACTAATCATACTAACCAAACCAAACCAAACCACTTTCATGACTCTAAACATGCCCCATTGTCAAACCCTCACTTCACTTCTGCCGTATCACTGAAAATAAGTCACAACTATAGTAAAAATTAGCAACCTAGCAATTTGAGATGTCATTGTCTATTTTGTATGGCTATTTCCTAGAAAACAATATCTGTAAGATTTGCCTTTATCTGCTCTAACTCATAGCTTAACCCCTGTAAAACACCTTTATTCCTGAATGTATTTGTCAAAAACAATCTTAAGTATTTACTATTACAGATGCCTAAATAGGGGGAAGAGTAACAGCTACTGTAAGCAACAAGCTCAGTGCAAATCCTAAAAAAAAGATATTGAAAAATGTTCACTTAAAGCTCTGGAAGCTCCTAGGAATCTGGAAAGGCACCAGCATAAATAGGACTGGGGACACATCCAGGGCTGTGTGAGCTCTCAACCATTCTACTTTGAGGCTGCATGTAAATAGCAAGTAAAAGCTGGAACAGGTATGTAAATTTTAGAGTGGAACTGAAACAAAATTTGTAACAATCCATGGACTATCTTTTTGTAATATAAATGTATTGAATTTTTTATATGTTTCATATGTATTATTATTATTTTTTTTTTTGAGACAGTGTCTCCCTGTAGTCCCACCTGGCCTGGAACTCACTCTGTAGACCAGGCTGGCCTTGAACTCACAGAGATCCACCTGCCTCTGCCTCTCAAGTGCTAAGATTAAAAGTGTACGCCACCATGCCTGGCTTAAAGACGGTTCTTAGCGGCCATATAGGTACTGGGACTTAAACCTGGGTCCTCCCCAAGAGCAGCCGGAGCTCTTAATCTTTGAGTCATATCTCCAGCCCCCTCATATATAGTTTTTCAGTCTTAAATACCTTTATACCTGCTTCTCCACTGGCACCCTCTAGCACTCCGCCCCCCCCCATTCAGAAATTCTGTCATTTGTGCTAGGTTCCATTGTGCCAAACTACTCTACCCACCCATTCCTCAGTGCCAGTTCATCCCCTGAGCTCTAGTCAGCCTATCTGGACTCCCTTTCCTAAAGAAGACCAGTTCTTCCTCACCCAATGAAATCAGCTGCCAATATTTCTAAGCCAAGATTAGGCACTGCTACCCATTTCTGTAGTTCTGTGCTGGGTTTTTGTATGGCTGAGCTTGCATGGGTCTTGTACATGCTGATACCAATGCTGTAGGTTCATATGAATGGGTCCCAGGAGCCTGTAGGATTAATTTCAATTTGGTCTTGTACCACCTCCCTGGCTCTTACAATCTTTCCACTTCCTTTTCTACAATGTTTCCTGAAGCCCTGGATGGATAAAGCTGAATATAGGGGACCTGTCCATGGAACCATACTCTGTAGACTCCTAATTTTCAGTTTGGCCATTCATGCCATTTTGAGTTCCTGGCCTCCTGTTGCATGGGAGGTTGCAATGTAGATGTGTTGCACAGGCATGAGCAATTCACAGGGAATGTCTATTTTTTTTTTTTTTTTTAAATACTGGACTTCACTGAAAAGTTAGAACACACCTGAATTGAGTGCTGAGGGCATGACCTACAAACCCACTCTCCCCACAGAGTGGGAGACAAAAATGTAAAGAAATACTGTCTGTGTGTCTGTGCAGTTGTGGAACACTGAAGTCAAGAGGCTGGGGGTATAGCTTTCAGCTGGCAGGGTACTTGCCTAGTATACACAAAGCGATGGGTTCTATCCTCAGTACTACATAATCCCAGAGTAGTGGTCCATGCCTATAAAACCACTATTTGGGAGGTAGAGACAGGAGGATCCAAAGTTTGAGATTATCCTAGGTTACACAGTAAGTTCAAGAAAAATGACTCTCAATAGCTTTCTCAAAGGGCTGGTAAGATGGCTTAGCAAGGAAAGGCATTTGCCATCAAGCCTAAGGACCTGAATTTGACTTCCATGTTCCATATAGTAGAAAGAGAGAACTGATTCCCGCAAGTCCCTCGGCCTTCCACATACACACCATGGCATGCACGCATTTATACACAAACACACAAAATAAATAAAATTTAAAAACTGAAAAATGAAACAGAAATACTGGAAATTGGAAATTCATTAAGTCAAATAAAAACCTCCATGGAGGGGCTGGGAAGATGGCTCAGAGGTTAAGAGCACTGGCTGCTCTTGCAAAGGACCCAGGTTCAAATTCCAGCACCCATATGGCAGCTAACAACAGTCCACAACTCCAGTTCCAGGGGATCCAACACCCTCTTCTGTTCTCTGTGGGGACTGCACAGCACCACAGCACTAGTGCATTTATATACATGCAAGCAACACACGCATACACACAGAAGTAAAAAGCCTTAAAAAAAAAACCCACCATGGAAACCCTTTCCAATATAATGGATTAACGGAAAAACAGCATCAGGAATTAAAGATTCAGAAAGGAATTAGAATATACAAAAAGAAGGTACACATAGAATATTTGAGAACTATAGGACACTTTGATGAAAAACCAGATCTAAATTCAGGAGCACAGAACTTTTATGCTAAAAAGCATAGAAAACATTTCCAGTAAAATCATAGTAGAAAACTTTCCAAATCTAGGTACTGATCCCATCTAGGTATAGAAGGCACAAAGAAAGTATACTGAAAGCTGCAAGAGAGAAACAGAAACACCAAGTTTCTCTCATATAGACAGGCCACTATAATTACAACATGCTTTCCAACAGAAACTTTAAAAGCTGGGAGGCTTAGAATGATGTATTTCAAACTCTGAAAGATAACACCTATCAACCTAGACTACCATACACAGCAAAACAATCTGTCAGAATTGAAGGAGAAAGACAAACTTTGCATATAAAAAAACAGGTTAGAGAAATTTATGATCATTAAACAAGCTCCACAGAAGATACTGGAAGGAATCCTTTGGAAAGAAGAAAGCCAAACACATCCATGATGCTAAGAGCAAAGAATAAATCACACTAGAACAGCAGTTACACAAATGAGTAACAGTAGAACACCAAATCAATAAATGATAGGAATTAATACAGAGCTTTTCTTTTTTCTTTCTTTTCTTTTTGTGACAGGGTCTCCTTAGTCCCAGCCTTCCTGGAAGTCACTACATGGACCACGCTGGCGTCCATCTCACAGAGATCTGTATTGCAAGGACTGCGATTAAAGGGGCACATTACTACACCTGGCTATATTAGCGCTTTTAATTAAAATTCTGAATATAATGGTGTCAATTCACTAATCGAATGATGGAGAGACTAGCAGATTGATATGAAAAACAAGATTCAAGGACCCACAAGATGACTCAGGGGGTAAAAGGTACTTGCTGCCAAGCTTGAGGTAGGAAAGAACTGACACTCATAAGTTGTCCCTGACCTCCACACATGTGCTTGGTGCTTTGGCACACAATACTCAAATATATGCAGAAAATAACATAATTCATAAATTCATAAAAACCCTAGTCATAGTGGCTACATTTATTGACTTTAAAGTAACATAACTAGTATTCAACATGGTGGGAAAACTATTACCACAGTCTAAAATTATGTATCTGAGGAGCTGGAGGTATAACAAGTATGGGAAATAAAAAAAGAAATGTACTGTCTTGTCTATAAAAGGGTTAAATGAGACAAAATTTCATATAAAAAAATTGCAAAGAAGTCACTTAGCAGAAATTCAAATTCCTTTTATGTGGAAAAAAAAAAAAAAAAAAAAGAAATTCAAATTCCTCCAAGGTCAGTACTTCATGAAATCAGAATACTTGCTCAGGTTAAATTTGGTGCTGAAAACTGCATTGCTTTAAATCAGTCAACCAAGTAAGAATATGAGGTTGAGTTCTGACCACTTAGTGAGGCACAGGGCCCCTTTGCATTAGGAATAAGAACCTAGCAGAGGTTCCTCTGGATGTGCTTACTGCTTCATTTGGCATGGCTACACACCCTTCTACAGAAGGACAACTTTTGCCATGTCCACATGCTATGGATTATTTGGTTATTTTCTTGAGACGCAGACTCATTTTTTTTTTTTGGTCTTTTTGAGACAGGGTCTCCCTATATAGCCCAGCTGTCCTGGAACTCACTCTGTAGACCAGGCCAGCCTTGAACTCACAAAGATCCACCTGCCTCTGCCTCCCAAGTGCTAGGATTAAAGGCGTGTGTCACCACACCCGAAAGGCTCATTTTAACACAAGGACCCTGTATTCCATTTCTAGTATTTCTGTCCTTGAAAACAGTCTCTGCAGAAACTAAAACAGAACTTCTAACTTCAATTGGACAAAAACAATCAAAACAAAAATTATAAAAACTAAAACTAAAATAAAAACCGTAAAACACGAGATGTAGCCAGATGAGTGACTTTGTTGAATATCCCCAATTATTTAATGTACAGTTACTGTGCTTGCCAGTCTGAGAGGATGAGGAGGATCTTCTGTAATTACCAACACTAATATGTCCCACTAGTCATAGCTGAAAACCAAAGTAATGGCAAATTAAAGTAGGAAAAATTTTGGTAGGAAAATCTTACATGTTTATCCTTCCTTTCTATAAAATCTTGCTTTTGTTTGCATTTTTGAGATGCTTCTTTAATATCTATTGCCTGTAAGATTGAATCAGAGAAAGAAAAGTTAAAAATTCAATTAAGCCGACTATATGGTCCCAGCCATCCAAATATCATGAGTTAATCAACAACCGTATTTTCCCACATTTTAATTCAAACCAAATTCCCAATTACCAAAATTACTAATGGCATAAAGAAATATGTAAAAGGTTATTAATTTCAATACTCAAAAATGGCTACAGCAATACACATGCTATGTTTGTCTCTATGTTATTTGTTTTCCTGAGACACTTTATCTGATCTTGAAAACAACTTGATCCAACAGTCAGAGCAGATATTACTGTTCTACTATGAATGAACAAAATAAGACCAGGCAATTATTAAGTGACACTGTGAGGGTTTCAAACACAGATGTATTAATTCAAAACCTGTGATCCTCATCTGTAACATTGTATTACCTTCTTGGAATGTTAAAAAAAATAATCAGAAGTACTAGAAAGGGTTTTCTGCTGGAATAGAAATATTCCTCTAAGAATAGGATGAATACAAAACAAAATTAACCACTTTATTCCTATTACATGTCTATAAATACTAATAGCTTTAAAATATATTCACAGACGGATATAATGCACCACCTCAGAATCTGTAAGTGCTTCTTTAGGAAAATAATTCTCAAATATTTAGGACTATGTGGATTTCCAAATAACCATAGGCACATATGGTTTTCTGAGAATTCCTAATAGCTGGCTGGCTTTTGTTAAGAATAGATAAGTTGAGGGGCTGGAGAGCTGGCTCAGCGGAGCCAATTGCTCTTGCAGAGGACCCTGGTTTGATTCCCAGCACCCACATGGCGGCTAAGAACTGTCTTTAACTCCAGTTCCAGGGGAATCTGACGCCCTCTTCTGACCTCTGTGGCATTGTATGACATGGGTACACCAACCTACATCCAGATAGTACACTCATACACATAAAAAAATAAATAAATATTTTTTTTTGGGGGGGGTCTTTTCGAGACAAGGTCTCCCTGTAGCCCCAGCTGTCCTGGAACTCACTCTGTAGACCAGGCTGGCCTTGAATTCACAAAGATCCGCCTGCCTCTGCCTCCCAAGTGCTAGGATTACAGGCGTGCGCCACCATGCCCGTTTTTTTTTTTTTTGGTCAAATAAAAAAAATTTTTTAAAAAGGATAAGTGAAACAAGAAGTGGGTTTTTTTTTGGGGGGGGTGGTCTTTTCGAGATGGGGGTCTTCCTGCAGCCCCAGTGGGCCTGGAACTCATGATGTAGACCAGCAAAGATCCACCTCCTGAGTGCTGGGATTAAAGCCATGCCCCATTATGCCTAGCTGCAAAACAAGTGTTTTACATATGATTCTATGTGGAATTTATTACAGATATTTTTCTACTACTATATTTTTCTACTAGAAATAAAAATTTAGAAAGATTTACAGTAGGTTCAGGAGCCATAAAGCAACAGTTAAGTCCACAACCTAATTATAAGCAATTATCATTAATACAACTGCCGACAATTACATACGTAAAGTTATCTTTGGGATTTACTATCCTTAACTATAAAATGAGGAGACTTGTCTAGAAAACTAAATTTATAATCTTTTTAGCTTTAAAATTCTGAATGATCAACAGTAATATGATCGATTATTTACATCAGATGTTCTTTTTTTTTTAAATTTTTTATTTAATTTTATTTATTTCCATATGTGTATGAATGTACTGTCTGCATGCAAGTCTGTGCACTCGTGTCGTGCAATGCCACGGAGGTCAGAAGAGGGTCTCCGATTCCCCTGGAACTGGAGTTCTCCTGGAATTGGAGTTTCAGATGGTTTTCGGCCGCCATGTGGGTGCTGGGGATCGAACCCGGGTCCTCTGTAAGAGCGGCCGGCGCTCTTAACCGGTAGGCCATCTCTCCAGCCCCACATCAGATGTTGTTAAGTAGAGGTCAATACTTTGACTTCATTGCATGAGGAATCTCTAAAATTTCATGCAAAATTTTAGAAGTTCTTATATTGTGTTACAATAGATCCCTTTTACCCATGGTTTTGCATTCTGTCAAAGCTACCTGTGGTCAACTGGACCCCAAAAGTATCAATTGGAAATTCTATAGGTAACTTTCAACTGTGTACCATTCTGAATAACATTCTGAAATCTCAAGCTGTCCTGTCCCTGACACGAACAACCTCCTGTGTGCAGCATATCCACATGTGAGGTTCCTAAAGATTAATCACTTAGTGGACTCTAATGGTCCCAAAGTCAAAAATAAATAAATAAAAAACCCCAAAACAAGAAAACAAAAGAAAACTGGCAGACATGCTGAAAAACAAAACAAAAACAAGAAACATGATGAGCTTCTTTCAAAAGAAAAACTCAGCTTAACATACAAATGAATGTATATACAGGGAAAAAAAATAATACAGATCAGGCATTCCAAATCTAAAATCCTGGAATTGAAAATGTATCAAAATTTGAAATGTTTCAGAAGTGTCAGATTTTGGATTTTCTGATTATAAGGGCTATGTAAACATTGTAAACCTCCCAAACTTTGAAATATGAAACACTTTTGGTCCTCAGCATTTTGCATAATCTATACTCAAACTGCACAGGGCTCAATGTTACATTTCAAGTATCCACTGAGGAGTCTTGCATACATTGCCCTCAGCTAACAAGATACTACCATATTCTATAAGCAGGCATTTTAGCCATTTTCAAAATAACCTCTTATCCCTGAGTATCCCTGAAGGCTAACGATCATGACCATAAACAACTTCAAGTCATATGTTTAAATGCAAGAAACAATTATATTATTTATCTTATGAAAGATCAGGTTTTCTGTGTCATCCTCTGCTAAAACAGAATGTAATTATTACAAATATATAATAAATCCACAAAAGGAGCTCAGCATTTCTTAAAATATCTATGAATCAGTGTGTAATTAAAATAAGCATCTATTTTTTATTTTTTTAAGAGACAGGGTTTCTTTCTGTAGTCCGGGATAACCTCAAACTTACTATGTAGTCCGGACTGGTCTCAAGCTCAACGATCTTTTTGCCTTAGTCTCTCAAGTGCTAGGATAGAGTCCTGGCCCACTTACCATGTTCAGCAACATTTTTGTATCTTGCAATTTCTTTAAGGTAACAGTTCTCTCCAACCTTGACAATTAAGCCTTTGAGCATCCTACAGTAATTCCTAAAGGACTTTAAGAATAAAAGCTGCAAGTGAACCCTAAAAATATTTTGAAAGGACATTCAAAGTATTTTTTCTATTTGCTAAAATAAAATTGAGATAATCTAAAACTGAACAAGAAATGTACCTTTTCTTTGATTCGAGCCTCCAAATGATGACGCTGCCTTTCAATTTCCTCAATTCGACGTGTCATAGGAATTTGCCCTTCTTTAAGCTTTCTGACCTCTTCTTTCACTCGATCACGAATTAGCTTCACACCTTCATATTCCTGACGTACATTCTCATATTCCTTGTAAATAATTCAATAAACAGAAGTTAAACCAGTAAATAATTTAAATGAACACATATACTAGAGTTGAAGTACTAGCAGAAATCTTTTAATCTCTCAAGATAGGATTTAGGAATAAGAAGCAAAAGAAACTCAATTATGAAATACAAAAATGAAAAAAATGTGTTAAAAGGAAAAAAAAAAAAGAAATATGTAGCTAATAACTGGATAAAATCAATGTCTAGAGCAGCAAGATGCCTCACTAGGTAAAAGACCAAGCCTAATAACCTGATTTTGATGCCTGGAACAGACACAATTGAAGGAGAGAATTAACTTCTACATTTATTCATAAAATAAAACTGACAATCCTCATGCACAAAATTAAAAGTAAAATCTTTAGAAATGTGACTAAAACAAAGAAAAATAACCTCAAACATACTAAGAGTAAATTCTTTAAAGAAACATGTAAAAGACTGAAATCAATTTTTTAAAACAAAAAAATCAGATTTCAAAAGATAAAGAGGAATAATAATAAATATAGAAAAATACAATTAAAAAGGAGGAAGAAAGGAAAAAGCTTAATAAGAGTATGGAATTACAAAACCTGGTTAGAGGAACAAGAATGTCATAAATATAGTCATACATTTTTTTAAGCTAATTTTTTTGTAAAATTAGAATAAAAAATATGAAACTATTTTCCTACCTATTTAAGTAATGTATAGAGGGAATTCAATATCCCAATTTGTGCTGGGTAATATGTACCTTATTATAATTGTAAACAGAATATAAAAGTCATGGAAATTATGAAGCATGAGAATACTTAAGATACTTTAGCTACATTTGGCATACCCCAAATAAATTCTTAGTGACCCAACTGAGCACACACACACACACACACACACACGCACACAAGTATTTTTTAGTGGTACTGAGGATTAAACCCAGGATATCAAGCATACTGGGTAAGCCTCTACCATTGAACTATGGCCCCAGCCCCAAAGATTTGATTGTTAACACTAATTTTTTTGATTATTAACACTAAAAAATAAGAAACATACAAATTTAATTATGTTTAACATAAAACAAAAATTAAGAAGCAGTACCTGACTTGAATATAAAATAATCAAATTAGTGCCTTTTTTTTTTTAAAGTACTATCTTTATAAGTACTTTGTTACTCAAAGAATTGCCTACTCGAAACTTACCACCCATGGTCTTTTTGCCTCAAGCATCTCAATTAAATCCAAGTGTCGCTTTCGCTCATAGAACCTTTCTACATCTTGTTTGTATCGTTCATTTCTCTGAACCATTTTCTCTAGGTATTCAGTTTTCTCTTTGCACGAAGTCTAAAATAAGTATTTGTTGACAATTAGTTTAACTGAAAAGATAGCAAGTCACAGTTTTTAACAACAACAAAAAAATAAGCAAAAATTCACAAGAGTTCTTCAGAACTATGTAAAAGTGAAGCTCAGTTATTAGAAGTTGTGTAAATACATATAAAGACCTGGATTTGATCCCTAGAACCACTTATATAAAACTAGCACAGTGATATACACCTGCTTTCTCAGCATGGAGAAGAAATGTCAAGAGCATTAGAATTTCAAGGTCACCCTCAGCTAGAGAGTGAGACCAGCCTGAACTACCAAAAGAGATCCTATCTCAAAAAGGAAATACATGGGCATGGTGGTACCTGATATTTAATCCTAGCACTCAAGCAGAGGCAGGAGGATCTCTGTGAGTTTAAGGTCAGCCTAGTCTATATAGGGAGACCACAGTTCAAAAAACAAAATAAAACAAATCAAAGGCCCAGGGAGTAGCTCAGTTCGGTAAAGCACATTTTCTTTACATAAGCCTGGCAATCTGAGTATGATCCCCAGAACCTACATAAAGGTAAAAGGAAAGGGAATGGAGAGATGGTTCAGTGGTTCAGAGTACTGGCTGATCTCGCAGAGGACCCAGGTTTGATTTCCAGCACCGCCATGGTAGTGAGCAAACATCCAGTTTAGTAACTCCAGTTCCAGAGAATCTCACCATACCCTCTTCTGACCTCCTTGGGCATGCATTGCACACACAGGTGCCCTTATGTTCCTGAAGGCAATACACTCATACACATAAAATAAAGATAATTTTTTACAAGATGAAGGGAGAAAATCAGCTCTACAAAGTTTCCTCGCATCTCCACACATGCCCACACACATATCATATACACATAATAACACCACCACCTTTTTTTTTGGGGGGGGTCTTTTAGAGACAGGGTCTCCCTTAAGTCCCAGCTGACCTGGAGCTTGTTATGTAGAACAGGATGCCAGGATGGCCTTAAACTCATCCATCTGCCTCTGCCTCCCAAGCGCTGGGATTAAAGGCATGTACAACCATGCCAGGTTTAACACAATTTTTTTTAAAGGAAATAAATAGCCCAGTGTGGTGACACATACCTTTAATTCCAGCACTTTGGAGGCAGAGGCAGGTGGATCTCTGTGAGTTCAAGGCCAGCCTGGTCTACATAAGTGAGACCTAGGCCAGCTGGGACTAAGGGAGACCCTGTCTCCAAAAAGACCCCCCTCCAAAAGAAGTAATAGAAAAAGAACTAGGTAAAAGCCACACTCATGAAGTTCTGGTTTCCAGTCTCTAAAGTATATGCCATGAAACTATGAGGAAGACCTGTTAAACCTCTGAGCCTGGACTCTTGCCTAAAGATATGAGATGCTTCGTCAGCTTCAGGGAGGAAGCAATTCACTTAATACAGATTAAATATCCATTATTTCAAATGGCTAAGGCTAGAAAGTATTTCTAATTTTGAAATTTATCAGATTTTTGGAATGTGCATAGATGTTACTACCAGATGAAAAAAAAATGTGAAAACCCAAAATACTCCAAAATCTGAAGTTCTGTAATAGCTGTATGACATTTATAAAGATTTGAATTTTGAAGCGTTTGGTACTTTGCTCAATCTGTATAGGTGAAAGCTCAATAAACTAAAAATGGCATAAAAACACAACACAGAACTAGAACTAGTATGCTGGGGGAGCAGCCTAGGAGAGGCAATGAGATTTTGCCTTAAAACAACAAAACATTGGCATGTTAGCAAAGGACATTTCTATATACTTACCCCCCCCCCTTTTCTTTCTTTTGGAGACAGTGTCTCCCTTTGTAGACCAGGCTGGACTAGAACTATGTAGACCAGGTTAGCCTCAATCTCAGAAATCTGCCTGCCTCTGTCTCCAGAGTGCTGAGATTTAAAAGGCTATGCCACAACACCCAGTTATTTATATATTTATTAAAGGTAAAAATAAAAAATAGTACTTCAACTTACTTTACAGTTCTTTTATAAAGTCTATCTTCATATTATCACTGAAAAAAACACAAAAAAACCAAAACAACCTAATGGCTCAACAGTAGTTTTTTCAAGTACCACATCCATATGGTCTATAATACTCAAAACCTTATATACTACTGTCTGGCAGTGGACAAGTGTTCAGTAAGTACTGCCTGAAAGAAAAAGATAACTTCTGAAGAGAAGAAAAAAAAAGACTAGACTATACATTCCTTGAAACTCAATTGTTGACATGTAACTGCTGAAATAGATATTTCAAACTTCATTATAATCAAATTCATTCTTACTTTTTCCACTTTAATTTGATGTCAGTAGTACAATCAAGGGAGAAAATCAATCACAAATATTAATTTACTCAACCTACAGAAATATTACTGATTCCTGGACATTTTGAGACATAGAAATCATGAAAGGACAACAGAAATAAGCGTCTATCTGTAATACCTCCAGCTGCTTTTCTTTCTCCCTGTAGTTTTTGAGTTCACAGTGATACCTATGCATCTCTGGGGGACCAATCGACTTCTCAGTAGCTTCAAGGAGTTCAATTTTGCTGAGTTTAGCAAATTCTCCAACTTTGTCCTAAAGCACAAAAATTAACTATCAACTAATATCACTTATAAATACCTTTAAAATACAGTTTTTTTTAAGATTAAAAAAGTCTTGAGATATGAATCCCCCCCAAACCTTATTATGTACTGTGAACTACTTTTTAACAAAAACAAACTATGTCATAAAGTACCATCTTTTTGAACCTTAAAAAAAAAAAAAAACCTCACTATTCCTAGGTAGAAATCTTTATATATACATAATAAACAGTTTGGAAATGAAAGGAAATATACATATACCTTTGGTCACTAACACCAATATTTAGAATTTAAACAAAAATGAAAGAGGGTTAATTAAAAATATCTGTGTCTGGAAATAGTTTGATGCAAGCAGATAAACAACAACAACAAAAAAAAAACCTTTAAATTTGTATTTCATTTGGCCTTACTTAAGCAAATCATCATTGTGTCTGGAGAAAATGAACTATAACTTAGTCACTAAGCAGAGTGAAGACAAACTTAAAAGATATTTGACTATAACCCTGAACTCAGATTATCAGGGGATTTTATTTTTAACAAATAAATTAAAAATATTACCAGACTTTAAACTGAGTAAAAAGTTGTTCATTGAGAAAACAATTAGGTTTTGTAAGTAGTTGCAGTAGTAACTACTCTATACTTATAAATCCCCTTTTAGGGACCAAGAAGATGGCTCAGTGGATAAAGTGTTTCCTGTGCTAGTGAGGATGAGGGTTTGAGTCTCTAGCACCCACACAAAAGCTGGGCACGAATTACAACCTGCCTGTCATCTGAGTTCTGGCATCCCTGTTCTGGCAGCAGAGACAGGAAACCTGTTAGCCAAATCAGTGAGCTCCAGATTTAGCAAGAAATTCTATCTCAGTAAAATAAAATGGAGCGCAAGTGAGGAAGGTATGAGGTGTCAACCTTTGGCCTTCAATACATGTGTGTACACATGTGTGCTCATATACACATGCTCAGTACATGCACATGCAGAAAACCGTTTTAAAAGAATTTTATAACTTAAATATTAATTGAATTTAATTTTAATCAATAAAACTGAACTCATTATGTAGCCTAGACTGGCCTTGACATACTTTCCTGCCTAGCCTCCCAAGTACTGAGTTACAGGTATGTGCCACTATACTTATAAAAACTATAAGCAGCTGGGCGTGGTGGCACACGCCTTTAATCCTAACACCTGGGAGGCAGAGGCAGGTAGATCTTTGTGAGTTCAAGGCCAGCCTGGTCTACAGAGCGAGTTCCAGGACAGCTGGGGCTACAGGGAGACCCTGTCTCGAAAAGACCAAAAACAAAAAACAAACAAACAACAACAACAACAACAACAAAAAACCCAGCAAAAAAACTATAAGCAGTTCAGAGTGCTGGGTTCAGTATAAACAGTAATAACCACATATTTATTAACTGAAATTACTAACGTTGAGTGATGGGATGCTTCCTTTTACAAAGAACTCCAAGTGTTAAGAATGCTGTGTTCACCCGGGTATGGTAGCACACACTTTTAATCCCAGCACTCAGGAGGCAGAAGCAGGTGGATTTCTGTGAGCTCAAAGCCAGCCTGGTCTACATAGTGAGTTCCAGGACAGCGGGGCCTATAGGGGAACCCTGTTTTGGAAAAAAAGAAAAGAAAAGAAAAGAAAAAAGAATGCTGTGCTCGATGAAAGTAGTAACTATTAACTGCACCTTGAAAAGTATTTACATTCTTCTATGGCATAAAGCAGAAACACCATCTACAAATTTTTCCATTTTCACTTATTTCTTTTCATACCTGAGGCAGAAACTGGCAAAGATTGCCCACTTGAATATTTAAGGCTGCAACTTGTTCTTCTACTGTCTTCTGGGTTACAGGTTTTTTATTGATGAACCAAAAGGACTGATTTTTTATCACATCAATCTCACGGGTGATTATAAGATTTCCAGAAGTCCTGAACCTAATTAAGGAATAAGTGAAGAACTTTTATATTCAAAACACATACACTGATTCAGAAACAAAATTTCTATCATTTCTCTTGTACCAAAGCTGTAAGAACTATTACTATAATTTTTATTCCTTTTGATATTTTGGACCTTTCCTAAGAAGGAAACCTTGACTTTTTATAAGTAATGTAAAACACAACTGACCATTTCAGTTATTATTTACTTAACAACCAAAATTACCTAAATTGCTACCATTGAAACAAATGCCAATAGTTTCCCAAACAGAACCAGAATAATTGCACAACTAAGGTTTTTTTTTTATCCTTTAATGCTATTCTCCAATCACATGCAGTGACTGTGATTCAAAATGAATTAGTACATCAAATGTATTACTAGTAAACTCTTAAATTTCCCCTATTTGGAAAATGTAAGACTGAAAACAGACTTTTGAATAAGCATTTCCCAGAATCAAAACTCATCCACCAAAAGGGGTAAATCATGGATTTATGGTTTACGATGCCCATCTATTTATCCATTTTCTTTACAGGGAATCAGTAACACAGTAAAGAGACAAACTGTTGGATCTGATGGCTAATGGCAAAAACCTGCAAATGCCGGACAGATGGATTATAGGGTAGTAAATTATTCACAAAATAAGATTTTAGGATTATTTTTAAAGAGTGATTGCTAACTTTCATTTCTACCAGACTGAGTAATAAATAGTCTCCTTACTGAACTTCTTACTGTGAAAAACTAACATATAATCTTCATAAATGCATGGAAGTAGAGTTGGGGCCAAAGTCAGTGAATGTGGGAACCCAGAGTAGGAAATGAAACTGACTTCACCTTGATGACATCTGCCCAGCCAGGTGACCCTGAAGATTTATTTTCATGATCTCCAGGGATTATAGGAAAACCCTAGAGCTAACCCAACATGGAGAGTACAACGGAAAATCATCCCCAAAGAATCACCCCTCATTGCAAGGGTAAACAAGACATGCTTCATGACCACTACTACTGTAAGGCAAGCCTGACTACTTCAAACTTCAGCCTGAACTGTGAAACCAATTACACATCTGTAATTCCCAAACCTTGGAGGCTGACAGGAAGACAAGACTGTCAAGTCCTAGGCTAGCCTAGGCTACAAATTAAGACTCTGCCTCAACAAATAAAACAAAAGGAACCACCATAAACAAAACCGTGAACATAAAAAAAAATATGAAAGGGTCCAGTGAGATGGCTACACAAGGTTGAGGTTCTTTTTTATTTTATTTTAATTTTTTTTATTAATTTTATTTATTTTTGTATGTGTATGAATGTACTGTCTGCATGCAAGCTTGTGCACCTGTGTCATGCAATGCCGCGGAGGTCAGA
>VZQC01006291.1:607857-692763 GCA_009823505.1 Rhizomys pruinosus | reverse complement strand
ACTTGCTGTTCTTGCAGAGGATCCAGGTTCTGTTCCCCCTGGTCGCAACCATCTGTCACTCAGTTCCTGGTGATCTGGCATCCACAGGTACTGTGTGCACGTGGTACACATGCAGATAATTGGGCGCGCACACACACGTGTATAAATTTTTTAAAAATTGTAGCCGGGCATGGTGGCGCATGCCTTTAATCCTAGCACTCGGAAGGAAGAGGCAGGTGGATCTTTGTGAGTTCAAGGCCAGCCTGGTCTACAGAGTGAGTTCCAGGACAGCTGGGGCTACAGGGAAACCCTGTCTTGAAAAGACCAAAAAAAAAAAAAAATCTGGAAGGATGGGACCCGAAGAATGGGCCAGTGGTAATATCTGAAGAGTTGATAGGAATGTTCCAGAGGTGATAAAAAAACAGTAAACACCTAAATTATATGACACAAATGTGTAAAATATTGAAACACAAATATTTTTAAAGGCATCTCAAGAAAGGATAAAAAACTAACATAGATTCCTATCAGAAGACAAAAGCACTTGGAACATGCTGAGAAAAGGCCTGCTAATGTACACAATCTTATACCCATCAAATCCATCTTTCAAGATCCAGATGAAAAAACCATTACTTTTGTATAAAAACTGAGGTGTTCCACTAGAAGACCATAATTAAAGCAAAACAAATTTTTAAAGCAAAATTTTAAAATGCACTTATAGCAAAAATAAATTTCTGATCCCGGAGAGATTAGAAATATATGAAACATAAGGCAAAGAGAAACATCTGGAGTAAAGACTGACATATAACATATTAATCATAGTTATGATTATTTAAAGAACTAAAAATGAGAGAATTTGAAAAGCATGTTTGGCAAAATTATTAAAATCTAAGTACCTTATGATCTTTTAACCGGTTAGTAGCAAGATAAAGATTTAGGTGTAGACACTAATAAGCACTTGTGTTAATCACTAAAATACAAAATACATAATTTCTAAGACAACAGAAAGGAAAACTGATACAAAAAAATCTAACTGAAGCAAGAAAGAAACAGAAAAGTAGAGTAAATAAAAAAAGTGTCAATACACTTTTTAATATTAGGGAAGCCAGGTGTGGTGGCCCACGCCTTTAATCCTAGCACTTGGGAGGCAGACGCAGAGGCAGAGGCAGAGGCAGAGGCAGAGGCAGAGGCAGAGGCAGAGGCAGGCAGATCTCTGTGATTTCAAGGCCACCCTGGTCTACAGAGCAAGTTCCAGGACAGCCAGAGCTACAGGGAGACCCTGTCTCAAAAAGACCAAAAAAAAAAAAAAAGATTAGGGAAGACCCAGCTATGTTACTGTTGAAAGTTACTAAATAATGGGAAATTAAATTGATTTTCAAGGCATAATGGTCAAGAGAGGTCAATAAATAATAAAGTCAGGGGGCTGGAGAAATGGCTCAGTGATTAAGAGCACTGACTACTCTTGCAGGGGACCTAGGTTTAGTTCCCAGCATCCATATAGCAGCTAACAACCATCTGTAACTCCAGTTCCAGGAGATCCAACAAGCTCTTCTGACCTCTGCAGGCATTGCAGGACACAAGTACATTTATGTACATGTAGGCAATACACTCATACACATAAAAATAAAAAATACAGTCAGTATACAAAGAAGATAAAAGCAATTTGAATATTAGATGCAATTAATAATGGCCTGGAAATATACCAAGTAAAAATTGCTATGTCAATGGCAACTGACAGATCTATACAGAAAGAAAATGTAATGCTCTTTTCAGTGATTAAAGAATCAATGTGTGGGGCTGGAGAGATGGCCTAGCGGTTAAGAGCACCGACCGCTCTTACAGAGGACCCGGGTTCAATCCCCAGCACCCACATGGCGGCCGAGAACTGTCTGAAACTCCAATTCCAGGAGAACTCCAGTTCCAGAGGAATCCGACACCCTCTCTTCTGACCTCCGCGGCATTGCACGACACGGGTGCACAAACCTGCATGCAGACAGTACATTCATACACATACAGAAATAAAAAAAAAATTAAAAAAAAATTAAGAATCAATGTGATGACTGAGTAAAAATACAGATTTAACAATAAATTTGAACTAATGGACAAATACAAAATATTGTAGATACTAGCAACAAAATGCTCACTATTTGAACCAAATGAGAAATTACAAATCTCACTACAAAAGCCACCCCAGTAAATAACATTTTGTACACACATACACCAGAATCAGCAACAACTTGGAATTACGAGCACAAGCTGAGCCTGCTCTGGGTTACTCCATGTCAGCCTCAGGAACGTTATCTACCTCCTTTGAGACAAGGTCTCTCACTGGCCCGGAGCTCACCAATTTGGCAAGAATGGCTGGCCACTATAACCCCAAACCTCAGGGATCCTCCTTGCCCCAACTTTCCCATAACTGGGATTATAGGCATGCACTACCAGCCCCAACCTTTCTCTGTGGGTTTTAACAATTTCTAAAGATGGGTCGCACATTTCAAACTGAGCTAGTTTCATCAGAAACCATTTTCTTACAATGGTGGCATCTTAGCTCAATGAAACAATGGTCTCCCCAAATATAAACTTTGTAGAGTTTATTTTTTTCTCATTGTTAGGGAGCAAACACTAAGGATCTTGTGCTTTTTCTCAGTCAAATGTTCTACCACTAAGTTAAACCCTACCTTCCAAAATGAGTTTGTAATCTTATCCCAAAACATGTAGCAAGTTCCCTAACTATGCCTTTTTTTTTGGTACTTTTGAGACAGGGTCTCCCTTTAGTCCCAGCTGGCCTGGAGCTTGCTCTGTAGACCCAGCTGGCCTTGAACTCACAGAGATCTGTCTGTCTCTGCCTCCCAAGTGCTGGGATTAAAGGCATGTGCCACTATGCCTTTAAATGTGACAAATTATCTTGGAGTCTTCTTAGATGTCTCTCTTCTCCCATATCCTACATTTAATTAACTTACTATGAAGTAAGTCCTTAACTGTTCTCATCTCTCACAGGGGGATTCTATCAGTCACTTTGAAATCCTTCCTTTGGTCTTTGTTATCATAAGGTTATTTTCTTTGCTTGGTTTTTGCTTTTTTTTTTTTTTTTTTGCTTATTTATTGTCTGTTTTTTTTTTGGAAGGTTCTCCCTAGCCCCAGCCTGCCTGGAACTCACTATATAGGCCAGACTGACCTCAATTGCACAGAGATCTGCTTGCCTCTGCTGGGATTAAAGCTGTGAGCCATCATGCCAGGCTCTTGCTTTGTTTTGAAGATGGGGTCTCATGTAGTCCATAATTTTGACCCTCCTGCCTTAACTTCCCAAGTGCTGAGATTACATTACTGTGCCATCACACCCAGCTACAAAGTCTATTTTCCATACAACCCAAAGAATCTGGTTAAAATTTAAGTCAGACCAAGTGATTTCTCTGTTCAAAACCTGGTAGTTTATTTAATATCTTATTGTAAGCAGCAGGTCCCTACACTGGCTATAGAGCCTAAAAGCTGACTCCTTATTTCCAATCTTACCTTTTACTACTCCCTTGGTACAATGTGATGAGGTCACAGAGGGTACCACTTCAGTGCTTTAGCATTTCCAATCTTCTACCTGAAATGCTCTTCCCTCAAACATCTGGTTTCTACCTCTTTTCCTTTAGGTTTTCCCTAGAATGCTATGTCCTCAGGGAGAACTAGACCACGTATTTAATATTATAATAGTCTATTGTGACACCTTCTATCCTTTCCTGCTTTATTTTTTTATAGAGTACTTAAATATGACTTAATATAACTTTTTCTTATTATTCTTTTATGTCCCTAACTATAATTCCCATGAGGGAATTATAAATATCTGGAAAATGACTACATAAAAGGATGCCAAAGATTAGTCTACCTATCATCTCACCTCAGTAAGTACATGGCCAATTAATGCATTTGTTAATAGCAATCACCATTTCAACAACTAAGATGAACTTGTTTTATATTGCTGCTTCGAAGACTAAGTGTACTGTATAGAAGAACTGAACACGACATATGTAATCAGGTGGAGACTGCAGAAAGGAAACCTCCCATTGGGGCAGATCGGGTAGTAATTCATGGCTACTAGTTACATATTAGTGCTCATACTATATATGAAAACATTTTACTTTTTAGACAACTATGTAAACAATCAGGCTTCAAAAGTAGAGAATCACGTGCCACAAAAGTAGAAAATCAGGTGCCAAAGAGCAGCAACCATCCACACAGAACCATTCATTGCCTATTAGCACCAAAGCTACACAATATCATCTTTGGCAACTGCTTTCTAAAAACTGAAATATAATTTATCATTATAATCATCATTTTATTTTATGTTATTTTTTTCAACCACCCTTTTAAAGTATGCAGTTCTTTCCCCTCAAAGAAATCTATCCCAGGCTGGAGAGATGGCCTAGTGGTTAAGAGGGCTGACTGCTCTTGCAGAGGACCCAGGTTCAATCCCCAGCACCCACATGGCGGCTGAGAACCGTCTTTAACTCTAGTTCCAGGGGAATCCGACACCCTCTTCTGACCTCTGTGGCATTGCACGACATGGATGCATAAACCTATATGCAGACAGTACATTCATACACATAAAAAAATAAAATTTAAAAAATATATTAAAAAAAAAGAAATCTATCCCTGTTAGGCACAGTCACTCTGTTTTCCTTTTCCTCAGATTCCAGAACCCAGTAAGCTACTCCTGATGAATCTGTGTATTCTGGGCAGTTCATATAAGAACCATACATGCAGTCTCTTGTGTATGGCTTCTTTCACTAGCACAGTATTTTCAAGGATCATCCAAACTAAAGCGTGCTTCATTCCTTTTAATGGCTGGATGGATGCATTTATTTAGCTGTCATTAGCTGATTTGTTAATAATTTTTACTATTAAGATTAGGGGAAGTGAACTGGAAAGATGGCTCAGTAGTTAAGAGCACTGGCTACTCTTACAGAGGACCCAGGTTCAATTCCCAGCACCCACATGATGGCTAATGGGTCATCCATAACTCAAGTTCCAGGAGATTTGATACCATCTTCTGGCCTCTGTAGGCATTACCCAGCACGGGTACATGAAGAGAAAACAATCATATGCATAAAATAAAAATACTTTTTAAAAGATTAGGAAACTACCTGCCGAGCATGGTGGTGCACGTCTTTAATCCTAGCACTTGGGAGGCAGAGGCAGGCGGATCTTTGTGAGTTCAAGGCCAGCCTGGTCTAGGGAGTGAGTTCCAGGACAGCTGGGGCTACAGGGAGATCCTGTCTCGAAAAGACAAAACAAAACAAAACAAAATAAAACAAAACAAAACAAAAATTAGGAGAAACTAATTTTACATAAATGAGAAAACACTGTTTAGACAGCCATAAAACATATTAGTTGAAATATTATATTCTAAACACTGACAGATACAGCCAAAAATAATATACTCCCATGATAAGCAGCTGCTGTTTATTAAACTGTCCAGATTACAAAAATACCGTAAGAGACACCTTCTAAATAAGCTCCCCTATTGATAGCACCTCCACCTTTCACAAAATGGGTTGTTGTTTTTTTCTTTATTCTACCTCACGAAGA
Source organism: Rhizomys pruinosus (assembly GCA_009823505.1). NCBI lineage: Eukaryota > Metazoa > Chordata > Mammalia > Rodentia > Spalacidae > Rhizomys > Rhizomys pruinosus. The sequence continues at coordinate 687,213 of VZQC01006291.1, read as the reverse complement.
AAACATTTGAAAGGCTAGAGGAAGTTACTTGTTCCTTGAAGTGTTACCCAATAGTACAGATCTCATGAATCAGATCTTCCATGCAGATGATGCCATGTTTCCCAAGAGACAGAGCAATCAAAGAGCCCTGGGATTAAAGGTGTTTGCCACCATGCCCAGCTAGGGTATTTTATTTTAGCAACAGAAAAAGTAATAAAACTGGGAATGGTAGTGCATGTCTCTAATCCTAGCACTTGGAAAGTGATAGAAGGATCCTAAATTCCAGGCCAACCTGGGCTACACAGTGGATTCCAGGCTAGCCCATATAGAGCCATGACTCACTCCCCTTCCCACCAAAATCAAACAAAAAAACCAAAACACTAAAAGGAAAGTAAAAAGAAGAAAAATGGAGATGATTTAGTCTCCTTACTCCTGACAGAATTTCTAATCTCTTGAAATTTCCTTAGTGACAGAAGTGCCTTTGGTTTTAATGTGGCAACTCTTGTGTGTGTGTGTGTGTGTGTGTGTGTGTGTGTGTGTGTGTGTGACACCTGATAGGGGGTGGTGACTAAAAAGATCATGAACAGAAGTCAGGATCTTTCAGTACCCTTTCCTCCACTCTCAGGGAAGGGAAGAGGAGGCTAAGAATGAATTACAATCAATCATGCCTAAGATGAAGCTTCCATAAACATCCCTGATGACATACTAAATTCTCACACATATTCAGACCAAGTTCCGACATTCTGTTGCCCTTATCCTCTGTATCAACAGCATACATTTATATCAACATCAGTATAGTATTTGTTAACACCTGATAACATCAAGTTCTTATTCATGATTCTACATTTTTTTTTTTTTTTTGGTCTTTTTGAATGGGTCTCTCCTTTAGGCCCAGCTGGCCTGGAGCTCACATGGTAGACCAGGCTGGCCTTGAACTCACAGAGATCTGCCTGCCTCTGCAGTGAGTGCTGGTATTAAAGGCGTGTGCCACCACACCCAGCCATCATTCTACATTTTAAAACGCTTTTTGGATTCTGATGATCTCATAATCACCTTATAAACTTACCTGCTGAGACTCATTGTAATGGTATTTAAACATTCAATAATTTAGAAAGGATTGACTTATTAATGATATTATTTAATTGACTTTTTAAAATTTATTTTTATTTTATTTTTTCATTTTAATTTTCACATAAATTTTTTTTACTATTTTTTTTATCAAATCTATGACCCGTGTCCCCCCCATTCCCCCACCCCACCAGAGCTCATGCATTCTGCCAAATATGCTTTCATCTCTTCTCAGACTTTCCAATATTCCTCCCATGTGGAGTTGACTTGTTTTGAGCAGTTCACTGTTTCAGTCAGTTCTTCGATGCAGTCCTTTCTGTTTGTTTGTTGTGTTGTTTCCCAATATTGCATCACTCCCACTGCTTTGGACAAAAGCTCAAGGGGCAGGGCACAAGAAATACTTACAACTAGGTAACTGGCACTAGCATCCACAGATGAGGGATACCATTCCTTGTTTGTTTTTCTGGGACTGTGTTACTTCACTCAGCATGATGTCCTCTAGCTCCAGCCATTTTTCCTGCAACGCTCATGATGTCGACTTTCTTTACTGCTGCATAGAACTCCAATTGTGTAGAGTACCACATTTTTCTATATCCACTCATCAGTTGAGGGGCATTTGGGTTGTTTCCAGCTCCTGTGCTATTGTGAAGAGAGCTGAAATATGGGGTGAGTCTTGGGGTACATGCCCAGGAGTGGTATGTTGTGATGGCTGGGTCAGGTGGCAAGTTCATTCCAAATCTTCCAAGGGTTCTCCACACTGCTTTCATAGTGGCTGTTACGAGTTTACATTCCCAACAGCAGTGGATGAGTGTTCCCCTTTCCCCACAACCTCTCCAGCACTTGGTAATCATTTGTTTTCTTGATCCTAGCAGTCTTATTGGAGTAAGATGATATCTTAAAGTGTGTTTGATTTGCATTTCCATTCCTTAATGATAGTGTGTTGAACACTTCTCAAGGTGTTTTTTCAGCCATCTCTAATTGCCTCAACTTGTGAAGTCTCTGTTGCTCGTTTGCTCCATCTATTGAGTGGGGTCATTTGTTTCTCTTCTTTGTTTTTTGAGTAGTTTAAATATATTCTGGAAGTTAATGCTTTGTCAGATGTTTCTGCAGTGAGGGTTTCCTCCACTTCCTTGAATTGTTTCTTCTTTTGATGTACAGAAGCTTTTGAGTTTAATGAGATCCCATTTGTCAATTGTCGACCTTAATTCTTGCACAGATGCTGTCTGATTTAGGAAGTCTTTTCCTACACGCATGCCTTTTAGTCTGCTGCCAACTTTTTTCTTCTTCATTGCATTCAGAGTTTGGGGTTTCACATTGAAGGTTTTTGAGGGTGTGGAGTTTGATTTTTGTACAGGGCGACAGGTAGGAGTTTAATTCATTCTTCTGCAAGTGGTGGTACCAGTTTTGCCAACACCACGTGCAGAAGATGCTGTCTTTTCTCCATTGTGGCTTCTTGGCCCCCTTGTCAAATTAAGGATGGCTGAAATTGTGTATGCTCAGATTTGGATCTTCGGTTTTGTTCCATGTGTCAACAGTCTGTTTTTGTGCCAATACCAAGGTGTTTTTATGACATAGCCCTGCAGTATAGTTTGAAGTCTGGTATAGAGATCCCCCATGTGTAGCTCATTTTGCTCAGGGTTGTTTGGCTATTCGGGGTCTGTTTGTTTTTCCAATGAATTTAAGGACTTTTTTCCCAAGCCTGTGAAGAAACTCTGGGGATTGTTATTGGATTGCAATTAAATCTATAGCAAGAGTTTCGGTAAAATGGACAATTTTTACAATGTTATTTTCCCAATCCATGAGCATGGGAGGTTTTTCCATCTTCTGATGTCTTCTTCAATTTCTTTCTTAAAGGGTTAAATTTTTGTTGTAGAGATCTTTGGTGGCTTTGGTTAGGTTTGTTCCTAGGTGTTTTGTTGTTTTTGAGGCTACTGTGATTGGGAAGGTCTCTTTGAATTCTTTTCTCCAGTGCTTTGCTTGGTGTAAAGAAAGGCCACTGATTTTTTTAGGTTAATTTTGTATCCTGCCACTTTCCTGAAGCTGTTAATCGCTTTTAGGAGTATTCTGGTGGAGTTTTTAGCATCCCTTAAGCAACAATCATATCATCAGCAAATAGGAATAGCTTGACTTCCTCTTCCAATTAGTACTCCTTATTTATCCTTTTCTTGCCTTATTGCTCTAGCAAGTGTTTCAAGTACTGATATGAAGAGGAGTAGGGACAGGGGGCAGCCTTGCCGAGTTCCTACCTTAAAGGGAATGTTTCTGTCGTTTCCCCAATTTAGGATGATATTGGGCTGTGATTTCCTGTAGATGGCTTTGATTACATTGAGGAATGATCCCTCCAATCCAATTCCTTCTAGGACTTTAAGCATGAAGGGATGCTGGATTTTGTCAAAGGCTTTTTTCACATCAATTTGAGATGATGGTGTGGTTTTTGTCTTTCATCCATTTATTGTTGTGATGATGTTTAATTGATTTTCGTATGTTTGAACCATCCGCATTCTGGTATGAATCCAACTTGGTCTCATGTGGATGATCTTCTTGATGTGGGTCTATAGTGTGATATTGTTGCCGTAATCCTGTTTAGAATTTTGGCATTTGTGTTTCATTAGGGAGATGGGTCTATAATTCTCCCTTTCAGGTGGTATCTTTTGCCTGGTTTTTTGGTAATAGAGTGATGCTGGCTTTCATAGAAGGAATTTGGGAGAATTCCCTCTCTGATTGTACCTTCTAAATAGTTTCAGTAATAATGGTTGTAGGTCTTTTTGAAATGTTTTATGAAATTCTGCCGTGAAACGCATCTGGGCCTGGGCTTTTTTAGTTGGGAGGTTTCTTATTAATCGCCAATTTCTTCATGTAATTATGGGTCTGTTAAAGCTGTGGACTTCTTCTTGGTTGAGCTTTGTGATTCCCAGGATTTCAGATATTCATCCATTTCTCTAGGTTTTCAAACTTGGTAGAGTAGAGGTTCTTGAAATATTCCCATATAACTATTCTGATCTTTTTCCTTGTCTGTTGTTGAATTTACCCTTTTCATCATGGATTGTATTGATTGGAGTTGTTCCTCTTTCTTTTGTTAACTGGGCTAGAGGTCTGTTTACTTGTTTATTCTTTCAAAGAGCCAAATTTTGGATTCATTAATTTTTTTTGTATTGTTTTGTTTCTATTTTATTTGATTTCTGGTCTGATTTTTGGTTATTTCTTCCTGTCTGTTGTGTTTAGGGTTCATCGCTTTTAGCTGCAGTGTTAGATCATTCACTTGTACTCTTTCTGTTTTTCTAATGTAGGCACCCAGGGGTAAAACTTCCCTCTTAGGACTGCTTTAAGGTATCCCATAGGTTTTGTTGTGTTGTAGTTGTCATTGTCCATTCAGTTTCCAGGAATGCTTATATTTTCTTCTTTATCTCTTCCTTGACCTCATTATTCAAGAGTGTGTTTAGTCTCCATGTGTTTTGTAGGCAGTAGGGCTTATCTAGTGTTGGTGTTGAGCTTTATTGCACTGTGGTCTGATAGAATGCATGAAATTATTTCAATCTTTTTTGTATTTGTGAAGGTTCTTCTGTGTCCCCAGTATGTGGTCGATTTTGGAGAATGTTCCATGGGGTGCTGGTAGAAAGTGTATTCTCGTGGTATTAGGGTGGGAATATTTCCGTAGAGGTTCTATGAGGTCCATTTGGTGTATCATATCGTTCAGTTCAGATGTTCTCTGTGTTATTCTTTGTCCTGTTGACCTATCCAAAGGACTCAGTGGGGTATTAAAAGTCCCCTAATATGAGTGTACTGGGGTTAGGTGTGTGTGACTTGTGGTCCTGGAGAATTGTCTATAAAGTTTTGGTGGCACCAGAGTTTGGGGCATACATATCATACGTGATTGTGAAATCTCTTGGCTCAATTGTTCCTTTGATTAAAAAATGTATGGCCTTCTTTGTCTCTTCTGATTTCTTTTACTTTTGAAGTCTATTTTGTCTGATATTAAAATAGTAACACCTGCTTTCTTTTTGGTACCATTTGCTTGGAATATTTTTTTCCAATCCTTTCACTTTAAGGTGGTGCCTGTCCTTGAAGGTAAGATGTGTTTCTTTAGAAGCATATCGATGGATGTGTGTTCCTCTCTAATCTCCCCAGTCGGTGGTCTTTTGATTGGGGAATTTAATATCCATAATATTTAAGGTTGTGGACTGATAGGTTTGTGTTGCTTCTTTTGCCTTGTTATCCATTTGCTGGTTGGGTTGGGTTAGGTTTCTACTTCTGCAGTATGCTTTTATTGAATTGCTCTTTCGCTAGGTGCCTGGGGATGGCTGCTCCTTTCTTCTCTGTCCTTTGAATTGCTTCAAGTATTCTCTGAAGGTTGGTCTTCCGGACATGTATTCTTTCAACTTGTTTATGTCGAGAGGTGTCTTTTCTCCTTCAATTATAATCAACATTTGTTGCTGGGTAAGTAACCTGGGTTGGCATTATTGTTCCTTTAACACTGGGAATGCTTTGCCCATGTTCTTCTTGCTTTCTCAGTTTATGTTGAGAAGTCAGGTTGTATTCTGATAGGTTTCCCTTAAGGTCACTTGTTTTTCCTTGTGGCTTTAAGGATTTTGTCTTTGTTTTGGGGTGTCTAGCATTTTAACTATGATGTGGCATGAGAGTTTCTTTTCTGATCTTTCTGTTTGGGAGTTCTATGTGCTTCTTATATTTGTATGGTTTGTCTTTTTTTGTTTTGGGGAAGTTGTCATCTATTCTGTTTGAAGATCTGATCAATCCATTCTCTTGGGATTCTTCTCCTTCCTCTATTCCTATAGATGCAGAGGTTTGATCTTTTCATAGTGTCCCCACAAGTTCCTGGGTTGTTCCACTTTTGTGTATTTTTTAATTATTTCATAATCTTTTCTTGAGGTTTTTAGTTTTGTTTTGTGTTATCTTCCAAGGTCTGATATTCGTTGTTCTGCTTCCTCCTCCATTCTGTTTCTGAGGCTTTTTCCATCCCTTTCCTCTTGTTGGATGAGTGTTTTCATTTCCTTTTGCATTTCCTCTTCTGATTTCGTTTAGTATTCTATTTCCTTTTGGAGCTTCTCAATCTCTTCCTGTAGCTCTTGCTTCGCTGGTTGGTTCTCCTTATCTTTTCAGCATGGGATCTTTTCAGTGTTTCCACTTCTTCTTGGAGTTTTCAATCTCTCTCTCTAGGTCCTCTTGTAGTTCTTCATTCTCTTTTTATTCTTTGATTTGTTCTCTCTTTATAACTTTATTTCTTTAAATATGTTCCCAATTATGTTTCTGTGATATCTGTGTCCTGGCCATCATCCCAGGGGGATCCCACTGTAGGAATCTCCAAAGGTTGGTAGAGCTTGATGAGGATTATCCTCCCCTTTCCTTGTGTTCTCTTCTTATTTTCCTAGCATACGAGCTTCTCCTTGCCTGTATTCCAATGTGAGTCCTAAATGCCTCTTCACTGTGTTGAAGGCTTGCTTTGCTTGCCTCCTTCAGATGCCTTGTAATCTCAGCTGGCGAGGGGGGGGGCACCTGTGGGTGGGCTCTTTAGCCAGCGCCCTGGCACCTGCGCTTGCCTCAGCTGGTCTCGGGAGATCTCAGATCTTGAGACTCACGCAACCCTACCTTTTATACCAGCTGGGAGGATAACTCCGCCCCCACAGCCACAAAAGCCAATTAAGCCAAAGACAACTGGATTAATGGATTAACTATGTTAAATCAATCAACAATCAGCCTTGCTGAAGCACCCAGCTGCTGTCTACCTACCTGCCCTTGCCTCAGCTGGTCTCAGGAGATCTCAGATCCTCATTTTACATTTCTAAGAAAATATTCCTGTACTCAGTTTTTTTTAATCCTTCAAACTATCATTATGTTTTTAAAGTTGGGTCTAATTATTATTTGTGTACATAGTGCTATAGATTGAAACTGGGGTCTTGTGTATGTTAAACGAGTACTGTATCACTGAGATATGTATGTTTATTTTTTTATTTCTGTATGTACTTCTCATCCATATCCTATAAAATGACAGAACTATCAGAAGACAGTTTTCTTAGCTCAAATATTCCATAACTTCCCATAAGAATTCTCAAAACAATACTTCTTAAAACTTACCTAATGTGCAAAAAGACTAATAAAAGAATATATAGTAAGGATGGTCAAGGGGTTTCATCACAAATATCAATTCTAGAAATAGCAACCAAAGAGTGCTTGCCCAACATGCACAAAGCCCTTAATGTCCATCCAGTATTGCACAGAAATGGCATGATGGCACATGCCTATAATCCCAACACAGATAAGTAATCTCACCAGTCTGGAGGTAGAGGCAGGAGGATCAGAAGTTCAAGGTTAACCCCTGCTATGTAAGTTCTGCACCAGCCTAGAATATATGAGGAAGAGGAGGAGGGGAAGAGGAAGGAGTAGTTATGAGGGAGGACAGAAAAAGAGAGGGAGGAAAGTGAGAAGGGGAGAAGGAAGGAGTAAGGGAAAAGAGGGATAAAGGGGCAAATGGAGGGAAGGAGGGAGAAAAGAAGAGAGGAGGAAGACAAGCTATCAAGCCAGACAGGCAGTGCCTCATGGGTATAATGCCAGCACTTGGGAGGCTGAGACTAGACTGTTACAGAGTCTGAAGTCAGCCTAAGCAACATAGTGAGTTCCAAGCCCAGGCTACAGAATGAGACACAAAAACCCAAAAGGTGTTAGATGTGCCACTGGCACTCTCTCACAGCAGAGCTGGCCTCTCGCTGAGCTCCAGCCAAAGGAGAAGGAGGTAAAATAAGGAGGTGTCCATGGCTGGTAGAAAGCAGATTCCCCATAAATCCACCGCTGGTAAAGTACCCAGGAAACAACTGGCTGCAAAAGCTGCTCCCAAGAGTGCACCCTCTACTGGAGGGGTGAAGAAACCTCATCATCAAAGGTCTGGTACCTTGGCACTGTTGTGAAATTAGGAGCTATCAGGAGTCCACTGACCTTCCAATTCACAAACTCCCTTGCCAGAGTCTGATGTAAGAAATTGCTCAGGACTTCAAAATAGATCTACGCTCCTAGAGTGCAAGAGGCAAGTAAGGCCTATCTGGTTGGCCTTTCTGAAGACACCAACCTGTGTGCTAACTATGCCAAACATGTAATAGTTATGCCAAAAAGATAACCAGCTAGCAACAGAAGATATGGAGAAAGTGCTTTAAGAATCCACTGTGGCTGGGCGTGGTGGTGCATGCCTTAAATCCTGGCAGAGGCAGAGGCGGAGGCGGAGGCGGAGGCGGAGGCGGAGGCAGGGGCAGGCAGATCTTTGTGAGTTCAAGGCCAGCCTCGGTTCTAGGCCAGCTAGGGCCTGGTGTCTCACACACACACAGAATCCACTATGAGGGGAAACATTTCATTCTAAAATTTTTTTTTTCTCTTCCTCCTATTAGATAAGTGGTTCTGAATGTTAGCTATTTTTTTCCCATGGGGTCAAAGGTACCTAAGTATATGACTATGAGTGGAAAAACGGCAGAAATCAGGTACTGGCAGTTTTTCCATTTACATTTGTGAGTGACTTTTTTTTTTGTCTCTTTGAGACAGGGTCTCCTTGTAGCCCCAGCTATCCTGGAACTCACTGTATAGTCCAGGCTGGCCTTGAACTCACAGAGATCCACCTGCCTCTTCAAGTCAAAATGTTTCAATGAACAAGTATCAATAGTTCAACTTTAAAACAATTATAAAATTTTCTGGACTATGCCAGCATTTTTTTTTTAATTTTTTTTTTTTTTTTTTTTCAATTTCTGTATGTGTATGAATTGTACCCAGTCTGCATGCAAGTCTGTGCACCCGTGTCATGCATGCCGCGGAGGTCGAAAGAGGGTCTCGGATCCTGGAACTGGAGTTCATCCTGGAATTGGGAGCCTCAGACGGTTCTCGGCCGCCAGTGGATGTGGGGCTGGGGATCGAACCCGGTCCCTCTGCAAGAGCATTTGGCACTCTTAACCGCTAGGCCATCTCTCCAGCCCCATAGCATTTTGAATTTTAAAAAATAAGTAAATTTCTAGTGCCAGGCATGGCGGCGCATGCCTTTAATCCCAGCACTTGGGAGGCAGAGGCAGGTGGATCTCTGTGAGTTCAAGACTAGCCTGGTCCACACAGTGAGCTCCAGGACAGCTGGGGCTACAGGGAGACCGGAGACCCTGTCTCAAAAGGACCAAGGAAATATTTCTTATTGACAGCAACTAAATGGTATTATAGCCTTTTTATCATATAGTAGATTCTATCTATTCCCTATATTTTCTAAGTTGTCCTTTTTAGTGTTGTTTTCTATGATGTTCCTGTAAGTTGCTATTAAAATAACAATTACCATACATACTATATATATTATATTATATATATTATATACACTATATATGCATAAATCAAATAAAACAAAGAAGTAGTTACTAAGAATGATCATTAAAGAGTAAGAAGTGGTATTACATGCCTCCTGAATGCTGGGGGAGAAGACTCAGAAGTTAGGAGGCCAGCCTAGGCTACATAAGGAGATCTGGTCTCAAAAAATAAGCAAACAAAAATACGAATACACAATTGAAAATACCTTTCACAAAGCAGGATATCATGAGTGAATTATCAGTATTATAATGGAATGAAAAGTGGTATTTTTATGCATAAGACTCATCAAACTGTAAACAATGATTATTTCTAGAAGTAAAGTGCAGTAAAAAGACTTTTGTTTTCAACTTTATACACTTCTACTTAGGTCTCTATTTTCCTTTTTTTTCCAAAACAGGATCTCCTTGTAGCTCCAGTTGTCCTGGAATTCGCTCTGTAGATCAGGCTGGCCTTGAACTCACAAAGATCTGCCTGCCTCTGCCTCCCAAGTGCTAGGATTAAAGGTGTGCGCCACCACGCCTGGCTTAAGTCTCTATTTTCTACAAGTAGGCATCAACTCTCTGTGTCTATGTCTAGAAATGGGGATCAAACCATTTGGGGATCAAACAAAAGGCCTCAAGCACAAATACTGGCCTTCTACACTATAGCTATACTTACAAGGATTACTTTCAGGGGCTGGAGAGATGGCTCAGCGGTTAAGAGCACTGACTGCTCTTCCAGAGGACCCGGGTTCAACTCCCAGTACCCACATGGCGGCTAAGAACTGTCTTTAAGCCAGGTGAAGTAGCGCACACCTTTAATCCTAGCATTCCAGAGGCAGAGGCAGGTGGATCTCTGTGAGTTCAAGGCTAGCCTGGTCTACAGGTGAGTTCCAGGCCAGCTGGGGTTCTAGGGAGACCCTGTCTCAAAAAGACAAAAAAAAAAAAAAAAAAAAAAAAAAAAAAAAAAAAGAATTACTTTCAGGCGCTGGAGAGATGGCTCAGAGGTTAAGAGTACTAGCTGGGTTCAACTGAACCTGGGTTCTATTTCCAGCTCCCATTGGTGGCTAACAACCATAACTCCAATCATCCATAACTCCTGGAGAGATGGCTCACGGGTTAAGAGTACTAGCTGGGTTCAACTGAACCTGGGTTCTATTTCCAGCTCCCATTGGTGGCTAACAACCATAACTCCAATCATCCATAACTCCAGTTATAGGGGATCAGATGCCCTATTCTGACCTCTGTGGGCAATGCACAACACAGGTGCATTTACTATGGGCAGGCAATACACTCATACACATAAAATAAAAAAATAATTAAAAAAAAAAAAGAATTACTTTCAAAATTGGCGAAAAGCAATAGATATTTAAATTTGTGAAAAAATGGAAAAGAAATTTCTCTCCCCCCCCCTCCCGTGTGTGTGGTGTGTGTGTTTGGGGTGTTTGTTTGATTTTTTTTTTTTTGTCTTTTCGAGACAGGGTCTCCTTGTAGCCCCAGCTGTCCTGGACCTCACTCTGTAGACCGGGCTAGCCTTGAACTCACAAAGATCCGCCTGCCTCTGCCTCCCAAGTGCTAGGATTAAAGGTGTGCGCCACCACGTCCGGCATGTGTTTGCTTGTTTGAGACAGGATATCACATGGTCTACGCTGGCCTTGAATAGACCTATCTCTTTGAGACTAACTCTGAACTCTTGATTCTCCTACCTCTATGAAATCCTCCTATGGGATTACAAATGTGTACTGCCATGCTTGACCACAACTTCCTCGTATTTATCAGTGGGAGATTTTTGTTTTGTAATCTCCCACAAACTTACAATTTCCTTGAGAACTTTTCCAAAATACATTTTTTTTTCTTAATTAATTTTATTTCTTTCTGTATGTGTGTGAATGTACTGTCTGCATGCAGGTTTGTGCACCCGTGTCGTGCAATGCCGCGGAGGTCAGAAGAGGGTCTCGGATTCCCCTGGAACTGGAGTTCTCCTGGAATTGGAGTTTCAGACGGTTCTCAACCACCATGTGGGTGCTGGGGATCGAACCCAGGTCCTCTGCAAGAGCGGTCGGCGCTCTTAACCGCTAGGCCATCTCTCCAGCCCCCCAAAATACATTTTTTTAAAGTTTCAAAAGACTCATTAAAATGTGTTTACTTGCTTTGATAAATTATTCCTTAAATATTATTTTCTATATTCCAGAGTCATTCAGGAATGCATAAATACAAACTAAAAATTCTACACAAAAGCATTGTTCTGGCAATTTTAACACTTACAATTCAATTTCAACCACACCTTTGGAACATCCTCTCTTCACAAAAAATCCAACCTAAGGAATGAAAAAGAAAAAGTGAGTTGTGTTAACAGTATTTCCAGATTAACAATCAGAGACCTAGCAGTCATTATTATTTTGCTAATCAAGAGTTTTTTCAGTAACTACATGAGTGTCCATTCCTACCACTTTCTAAAAAACCATAGGTTTGGGTTCCTCTACTTTTCTCTCTCAATACAGTAACAGTAGTTAAAAGTTATGAATCACCTCGGTGGCAGTCAGTTAACACTTACAAAGCTTGGTGACAGTTCAGTAGTACCCAAATGATAGTACCTTTTATTTTTTTTTGGGTGGGGGGGATCTTTTTGAGGCAAGGTCTTCCTGTAGCCCCAGTTGGCCTGGAACTTACTAGGTAGACCAGGCTGGCGTTAAACTCACAGAGATCTGCCTGCCTCTGCCTCTTGAGTGCTGGGACTAAAGGCAGGTGCCACCATGCCCGGCAATAGTACCAAATTTTTAACTGGACTTAAAATTTAATGTATCACAAAACTGAAACAAATGCTATGCCAGAGGCACTTATGATCTAGAAAAGATACTTTTCTCTTATTAATAATTAGCCTTCTGACTTTGAGCAAAAACCATTTCTTTATGACTACTGATACATATTTCTTTGTTGGAGCATGAATTTGATTCCTCTGCATTGATCTCTTGGGTATTTCAAGTTCTATAAAATTATGTGTTGTGCTATAGCAGTTTTGTTAAAAAGAATCCATGCATCTCTTCTTATCCTGGAGTGGTAGGATTAAAGGGAGCTCATGGAGTACAGTGGTTCCTAAACATAGATTGTAGCCTTTCTGTATCCATAGATTTAATATTTAAGTGATATCCAAGTTCTTAGCAAGAATACTTTAATATATTTTTGTTTAAACATGCTAAGCTAACACAAGCATATTCTTTTTTTTTTTTTTAATTTTTATTTATTTCTGTATGTGTATGAATGTACTGTCTGCATGCAAGTTTGTGCACCCGTGTCGTGCAATGCCGCGGAGGCAGAAGAGGGCGTCGGACTCCCCTGGAACTGGAGTTCTCCTGGAATTGGAGTTTCAGACGGTTCTCGGCCGCCATGTGGGTGCTGGGGATCGAACCCGGGTCCTCTGTAAGAGCGGTCGGCGCTCTTAACTGCTAGGCCATCTCTCCAGCCCCACACAAGCATATTCTAAACCATGTGTATGGATATTTTACAATAAACAAAAAAAACTGGTTTCTGTTTTCTTCCTTATTAGAACTTTTTTTTTTTTTTTTTTTGAGCCAGGGTCTCCCCATAGCCCCAGCTGCCTGGAACTCACTATGTAGACAAGGCTGGCCTTGAACTCAAAGATTAGAACCATATTTTAACTGCTGACAGCTAATGCAATAGATCAGAATTACCGATTAGTATTAAGTTTGGAAAATTTGTGAACTGCTTATCATAGCAGCATATAATAAACATCAGTTGTGATTTCAATCATTATCATGGTCATTACCATTATTAAAAAGATTAGTATTTAGTACATAGTTGAGAATGACCTTGAACTCCTGATCCTCCTGGCTTCACCTCCCCAGTGCTGGCTGGGTTACAGGTATGCATTACTGCAACATTTCTATCATTTGAGTATTTATTACTTACATAGCTCAAACTGAAGATGTTTTTAAGGCCCACAGTCTGTTTTCATGCTTAAGCTCAGTCATAAGAACTACTAGTTCTAATGCCTGTTTTACGATGTAAATTGTATTTATACTGCTCTTTTTTTCATGGTATTTGATGCCTCTTCTGTCTTAAAAACAGAATAGGCACTTATTAGAATGGTTGTTAATATTTCATCTATACACCTCTGAAGAAGTCACCTGTGGTTGTAGATTTGGTATAGTGCTTTGTGGTTGCACTTACAGGACCTGTTCTTCACGGGCTTTTTCTCTTCTGAGATTTGACAAGTGAACTATGGCTATTTTACTGTTATATAATATCATAAGTATTTGACTATATTAACATTACAAACACTGGCATAAATATTTTTGTAATTCATCTACTTTAAGTATATAAGTATGGGAGCTCACTAGAGCAGCCAGTCAGAATTTCTGAGTGACTGGGTATAGTACAAATTTACTAAACAATGAAACATCATTTTCCAAAAAGTCTATTCAAGATCTAAATTTAAAAACCTTTATGGGGTTTTGTTTTTGGCACTAGGTCCCAAATCTTGGACTTTGAACATACTAGGAAAGTGCTCTAATACTCAGTTATAGCCTTAGGTTTTTGAGACAGGGTTTTGGATACAGCTCAACACAGCCTAGGCTAGAATGGATTTAGTGATTCTCTGCCTCTGCTTCCCAAATACCGGGATTACTGCTCTGTGCCCCTATAGTAGCTAAAACCAGTTTATTTTATTTGTATTGTATGGGTATGAGGGTGTTTTGCCTGCATGTATCTAGGTACACCAAATGCATGCAATCCCCACAGAGGCAAGAAGAGGGCTTCAGATTGCTTGAACTGGAGTTATGTGGGTGCTGGAGTGGGTGCACTTACATGAGATACACACATATATATTAAATAAAAACTAAATAAAATACTTAAAAAGTAAAAATAAAATAAAATAAAACTGTAATTAGAGATGGCCCAACAATTAATGCTTCTTGCTCTTTCCAGGGAACTGAGTTTGGTTTCCAGCCCCTATGTAGAATAACTCAAAACCAACAGCTCTCTTGTGACCCCCCCATAGGCACCTGCACTCATACACATACTCACATAGACGTATATAGATAAATAGTAATATAAAATGTTTTAAAAGATATACTTAGGAGCTGGCAAGATGACTCAGTGGGTCAAAGCACTTGTAAAGCCTGACAACCAGAGTTTGATCTCCGGAACCTAAATAAAGGTGGAAGGAAAGAACTGACTTTACAGTTATTCCCTGACCTCCACATGTGCACCATGGCATGTACATCCCTGCCCCCATTACACACACAAACTAAAAAATTTGTTAAAAAACCACCAATAATTAGCTTCTTTTACCCATTCAGCATGGGTAAGAAAAGCTAATTATACTTCTATTTCTATACTGCATTTTAAGAAAATTTTCAAAAAGAAAAATTTCAAGTATTTTAGTACACATATTTTCTTCTCAAATACACTTGCTTGGGGGGGTGTCTTTAACTGTTTATCAAATTTATTTCCTCAAACAGCACATTTTTCGCTTCTTTAAATTCTAATTCTTTTTCAAATTTACCTGGCTGTCTTCTCATTTTATGTTATATTTACAATTTTCTTTTACTCCTTAAATAAATTAAATTTAAAAATGAAACAAATACTGATTTATATTCTGTATCTTCATGCTTTATAGATCTGATAGTAAATATGCTGCTTTTGTATGCTATTTAAATTCTTTTATTTATTTTTGTTTTATATGTATGAGTATGTAGGTGCATCACATGTATGAAATGCCTGTTGAAGCCAGAAGAGGGTATCAGATTACCTGGAACTGGAGTTACAGATAGTTGTTAGCCACTATGTGGGTGCTGGGAACCAAACCCGAGTCCTGTGAGCCATTTCTCCATCTCTTCAGCCCCTGAGCTCATATTTTAAATGACTGATTTTCCGGGCTTCTTTTTTTTTTTTTTTTTTTTTTTTTTTTTTTTTTTCCTTTTTCTTTTTGCGACAAATGTCCCTGTAGTCCATCAGCTGCCTGGACTTACTATGTACGGCCAGAGGCTGGCGTGACTCACACGACCTAGCCTGCCTCTGCTACCCACACGTGGTCGGACTAACGACCTTGCACCACCTGCCCCACACGTTATTTTTTTTATTATTTTTTTTTTTAAGATTTCTTTTTATCTGGGCATGGTGGTGTACATGGTAGTGTATGCCTTTAATCCCAACATTTGAGTAGCAGAGTCAGGCAATCTCTGTGGGACTAAGGCCAACCTGGTTCACATAAGGAGTTCAAGGCCTGGTGGGGTTACAAGACTGTCTCAAAAAATATCTATATATTTTTTATGTGTATGTGTCTGTGCACACAGTGGGGCAGGTACAAATAGACACCAAAAGGGGAGGGGGGTTGGCTCCTTTGAAGCTGGAATTACAGGTGGTTTTGGGCTACCTATAGTATGAAATAGGTGCTGGGACCTGAACTTAGGGCCTCTGAAATCAGTAAGTGCTCTTTTAACAAATGAGTTCTCTCTCCAGGCACTCTTGATCTTCTTAGATATTAATTCATGAATTTCTTCAAAATTATATTAAATTAATATTAAAATTCTTTTGAATTTTAATTTGAGGGAGGAGTGGATCAAAAGTCTTTTTTTAAAAAAGATTTATATCTGTTTCTGCCCAGTTCCTGGAATTAGTATAAACTCAGATCATTTTAAGCTAAAATTATAATTTATGGTGTCTAGGCCAAATGATAATATAAATTCTGGCCCAAAACACAGGTTAAGGTATAGATATGAATTCTTTGGAGACTTCTCAAAGACACAGTCCAGATCTAACAATGAGATAAAGCAAGCCACTGTCCCAACTCTGGGGCACTATCTGGGTTCTACACGGCATGCCTGGATTCCAGGTTTTATCTTCTAGACTTTCCTCAGCTTCAAACTCTCCTACCTTGCAAACAATTCAAAACCAGGCTTTAAGGTAGGAGGGTTCAATAAATGCTTCTGGAGAAAACATTCCTCAGCTTACTCTAGGTTTTCAGAGTCATACTGTTTTGTTTCAGCATTGGTAAATTTGTTCCACCTTTCAACAAGCCCAGCAAGGCATTTTTAAAATACTGTATTATGTTATATTTACCATTTCAGGTACTTGGAGAATTGTCTAGCTACTGGCACAAATTATTTCTAGAATAATAAAAATCTTCTAGCTTCTTGACCTGCCAAATTTACTTTATAATCAAACACTACACAGGCTGGAGAGATGGCAGTTAAGAACAATGGCTGGTTGTTCCTGCAGAGGACCTGGATTTGATTCCCAGTACCCACATGGAGGCTAACAACGGTTGGTAACTCCAGTTCTAGGGGAACTGATGCCCTATTCTGATCTCCATGGGCACTGCACAACACAGGTGCACTTATATACGTGAAGACAATACACTCAACACATAAAATTAAAAAAAAAAAAAATCGAACACCACATTTACTATATTCAAGGAATTAAAGTCCACAAATTGATTTCTTTCTTAAAGTGGTTGTAAATTTTCTTTATAAAAATTATATAACTCACCTTATCTGCCCGTCCCATGAAAGCAGGTTTGCCTGCCAGTCCAAGGCAAATGGCACATACTATGCTTGACTTCCCTGTTCCATTGGCTCCAATAATCATATTCAGATGGGGCCCTGGAGATACTTCACAGACATCATATGTTCTGAATTATAAAGATTATAAAGAGGTGAATTAAAGAGCAGTAGGAGAAAGATCCTTTCTTTATAAAAGTACTTTTTGCTGCTTTACATCATCATCATTATCTATTAACCTCCAGAAATTCATCTAAAAGCTACCAACCTTATGAACATAACATTATATTTTGTGGAATAAGGTACTGAGGATTCAACCCAGGGTCTCCCCTATGGTTAGCAAGTACTTTACCACCGAATGGAATCACTAGCCCTACAGTTGTTGTTGTTTTTACAATTTATTTATTTACTTACTCATTTTTATTATTATTATTTTGGGGGGTCTTTTTGAGACAGGGTCTCCCTGCAGCCCCAGCTGTCCTGGAACTTGCTCTGTAGACCAGGCTGGCCTTGAACTCACAGAAATCTTCTTGCCTCTGCCTCCTGAGTGCTGGGATTAAATGTGTACCACCACGCCAAGGTCAATATTTATTTATTTATTTATTTATTTATTTATTTATTTATTTATTTATTTATTTATTTTTATCTACGTGTACGTGTATGCACCACATGGATAAATACCCAAAGAGGCTAGAAGAAGGCAAGAGATCCTCTGGAAGTGGAGCTGGTTGTGAAAAGACAGCTGTGAACCACCTTGTAGTTATTGGGAACTGAACATAGGTCCTCTGCAACAGCAGCAAATGTTCTTGACAGAGAGATTATCTACCAATAAAAGAAATGAAAAGGTGATAACGTATATGTAAAATAAGACCAGTAGGGCTGTGCATGGAGAGATATTATCTAATCCCAGAACCCAGAAGGCAATCTCAAATTCAGGGATAGCCTGGTCTACACTGTGAGTTACAGGCTAGCCAGAACTCTGTAACTATAAAAAGGAAAGAAAAAAAAAATCTATAGAAAAAAATGGCAAGCTTGACACAATTTGTGATCTTTTAAAGAATTAAAATTTCATGGGAGAGTGTATCTAAGCTACTGCACAAGTAAAATAATTTTAAACATTTCAATAAAAGAAGCCAGGCCTTTTTTCCTCTACTGTATTATATTTATATTTCTCTTGAATTAAAATGGTTAGTAGAGGCTGGAGAGATGGCTCAGTGGTTAAGAGCACTGACTGCTCTTGCAGAGGACCTGGGTTCAATTCCCAGCACCCATAGAGTGGCTAACAACTGTCAGTTAACAACTACTCCAGTTCCAGGGGATCTGACACCCTCTTCTGACCTCAATGGGCATTGCAATGACATGCGGACAATATATTCACACACGTAAAATAAAAATAATAAATAAAAAAATAGGATGCTTAGTAGTTACATCTCATATTTTGATATTAAATCAATCCAACCAAATTATAAAACTGCACATATTAACCCAATGACCATTCCCTTTAGTATGTTGCAAGATTAGAGAACCTATGTTCAAATAACCTTTGTTCCTCTGAGAAGGCTAGCATTAACTATATTTATAGTATTTACTCACAAAAAGCCTAGTGTTCTAACTGCACAGTTAGCATCAAATTCTCATTATTTGCTGAAGACAGCTTTTATAAGACATGAGACACTATAAATTGTCTTTTAATATCATAAATAATATTAATTATCATAAATAATATTTTTTCTCTAGCTCTTTGTCCCCAAGAATAAATGTTTGGGAGTGCTGCTAGTCTGCTAAATATACAAATAATTTAAGCACATCGATTCTAATACACAAACATTTTGAAAGGCCAGGTAATAATAAAAATAAATACAATTGACGAGTATATAGGTAAACATGCAAATCTGTTACCATTTGTTAAGAAACATTAAAGGAGCCAGGTATGGCAGCAGATGCCTTTAATCCCAGCACTCTGGAGGCAGAGGCAGGCAGATCTCTGTGTGTGTGAAGACAGCCTGGTCTACACAGCAAGTTTCAGGACAGCTGGGGATACAGGGAGACCCCCCCCACCTCAAAAAGACCATTTGTAACTCACCCCTGGGCTCATCCTTTCCCACTTCCTATCTGTTCTATTCTCTTAGACTTCTAAATTTTACCTATGTGTTTCTTTCAACTTCTTAACTTTTCTCCTTTAGCCTAGACATCTCTCCTTCCTCTCCAATTCCACTTAACTTGGCTTGCTCACAGCAACCCTCAACTCCTTCTAGGCTCTCTGAATTCTCTGAGCCCTTCCTCTCCAATTCCACTTAACTTGGCTTGCTCACAGCAACCCTCAACTCCTTCTAGGCTCTCTGAATTCTCTGAGCCCACTCTTCCTACTTGCTCACTGCTTCCTTCCTTTCTACTTCACACTTAAAATCTAAACTCTCCTCATTGTTAAAATAAATGGAATCGAACCAGGCTCTGTATGTCACAGCCACTTTTTCTTTTTACTGTTTACATCCAAGCTTTGCCTCCTCATTTTTCATTCATTCTTCCTTGGTCTACGAAGGTTTCTTTTGATTTATTTATTTACTTATTTAGTTAGTTTTTTGGTCTTTTTGAGACAGGATCTCCCTGTAGCCCCAGGTGGCCTGGAACTCACAGAGATCTGCCTACCTTTGTCTCCTGAGTGCTGGACACCTGGCATTTGAACTGTTTTATAAAATGGTCAAAAATGTCCTAATTTCCTTTCTTTGTAGGAGGGTACTTTCAACATCTGAGTTTCTGAAACATCCTCTTTACCTTCTCTGATAATTAAGTCTCCCATGCTTCTCATCTTACCTTCCTAAACAGCTGGGGTCTATGAGCTCCTCTTCTCTCACCCCTATATCCAAGCTTTCTTTTCCTCTAATTCCTATTTCCTTTTGGGCAATCGCAATCATATCTGCATCTTCAACAATCAACTATATTAATGAATCCCAAATTCCTCATTTATTCACATTTTCTGAACTCCAGGCCCTTACAATCTCTCTTCATGGAACATATCTCTTAGCCCACAGAAAAGTTCAAGACATAAGCTCTAAACTGTGTTATTATTTTTGTTTCCTCTCCCTAAAGTGCTCCCTCTTTGGAGTATCATGTGACCAGTTAGCCAAAGTAGAGACCTGGGAACAAAGTACTAGCGCCCCCCCCCATGTGTGACAACCTGCAGTCAGAATCTGCCAACCTTCTCCTTTCTGACCCTATTATGTTCCTCCTGCATTCCTGCCTTATTTTGAGTTTTCTTGCCTCCTTTCTGGAACCTTTTCCAAAATCATCCTCCATACTGCCTTCAGATTCCTGCCTGCCAACGAGATGAAGCTGCAAGTTCTTAGGTTAGTCAACATAGAAACACTCAATGGTTTCTGCCCTCTAACCATATAACTCTGGTCACTTGCTAAATATTATGCTTGCACTCAGGAAGTTCCTTACATACGCAATGATTTTTCACTTCTTTTCATACTTTGACATTTTCTTTACAAAGCCCTTAATAGTTTTGGATGAAATTAGTTACTTCATCCTTTCTACCTCTTATGAAATTGTGACGGGTTCAGTTATTGTAGCAGAAATCTCATTCCACTACATTTACCTTTCCTAATCTGGATTCAATAGCAACTCAGCTGTTTGAATCTATATAAACCTGGGCAAAAATAAGCTCTCTGAGCTTATGTCATCAATGGAGATAAGACTGAAATGAAGATATGCAAACAAAACGTAGGTCTGTTCGGGGTTTATCATAAGTGCTTGGGAAAAAAAGTAGTATTGTTGCTACAGTTCTGCAACTTATTCAAACTTACATTTCACAAAAAGTCCGTGAAAATGTGAACATGAAAATGTGAAAATGTTGATAATTTAGATTCTACATTAACTAGTTTGGGGGGAGGATCAGGGAAGGCAGGATGTGAGGGGGCAAGGGACTGCAGGCCACGTATAACTGATAATTCGGTGTAATTTTTTTGGAACGCTCTATCCTCCAGTCGACAACCACTATCATCTTATCTGCCCACTCAGAAAATGTTTACACGTTCAAAATCCGACACCGCATCACCGCCACTCCGATCTAACTGCTGCCTCCTGAGTTCCCAAGGCCGATGCTTCGCTTTAGTGTAGAACAACACGTCCCCTACAGATCGCGGGCATCTAGTCCCTTGGTCCATCCACCGACCGCCGTCTGACGTCTTCTAACGCCATTGGCGGGCTGAAGAAAAGCATCAGACGACACATCTACAGGCCGCACTCCAGCCTCCACGGCCTAGCCGGGAACAGCTCACCGGGGGCCTGGCACGCATTCAACACCTCCAGGCACACCCCCACGCCCAGCCCGCCCCAGGGCCGCCCGCTCCCGCCCAGCGCGGCCTCCAGACACTCACAGGAAGTTCTCCATCGCGATGCGGACGATGGAGCCCTCCACGAAAGGGCGGGCAGGCAGCGACGGCGACGGGTTTGAGTTCTTCCTCTTCCTCGGGACTTCAGAGGAAGCGTCTCTTGGGAGGGTCCGCTTGGAAGCCTGGGGGCTCGGGCTCGGCGACTTCCTGCTTGGAGTCGCCATCCTGGCTTCCCCAGCGGCCCCGAGCGGCTTCCGTTCCCAGCCACCCGCACCCCAGCAGCCTCCGCGCCCGCTCCCGCTCCCGCGCTAACTGGCCCACGGCTAAGCCAGCCCCGGAGTCGCGCGGCGCCTGCGCACAAACGACGCGACTAGGCCCCGCCTCCCGCGTTGCTTAACGGGCCCCGCGAGACCCTGGGCGCTAGAACTGCTAGGAGCTGCTAGAACTGATTTTTCTGCACATTCAGCTGGTGTTTTCTTTTCGGAGAAATAAGTGAATTAGGGAAATAAGTGAATTGCCTTTAGGATTTTTTTTTTTTTGGTCTTTTTGAGACAGGGTCTCCCTGTAGCCCCAGCTGCCCTGGAACTCACCCTGTAGAACAGGCTGGCCTTGAACTCACAAAGGTCCGCCTGCCTCTGCCTCCCGAGTGCTAGGATTAAAGGCGTGTGCCACTACGCCCGGCTGCCTTTAGAATTTTTAGACCCGCTTAGGCGCTTTCCGCGCCTGTGTTGTGTGCTGGTAGCACCTGAGCACTGCGTTCTTGAAAGCAGTTCTTAGCTGCTATATAGGTGCTGGGAACCGAATTCTGGTCCTCTGCAAGAGCAGCCAGTGCTCTTCACCGCTGAACCATCTCTCTAGTCCCTTTGCCTTTATTTTTTGGGACAGTCACACTATATAGTCTAGGATGGCCTACAACTCACTATGGAGCTGAGTGCTGGATTGTAGTATTGGCCACCAGATAACCTTTTCCTTAATTCTCTGCTCAAGGTTTCCAGAAAGCCTAAAGCTAGAACACACTGGCTTCTTTATGAGTGTCTGTGCTTCACTGTGCTTGCATTCATCTAGTTAGCCCTCTCAAAGATGATGCACAGAGACCTACAGACACCATTCACTCAACCAATGATTAGTATAACCAGCAAGAGAAGGTGGGGGAGGGGAGGGCCAGGTAATGGGAACTCTAGAATGCTTTTAAATGGGGGGATGTGATCTGATTAAAGCTTTTAAGTCATTCTTGATGTATGGAGAATTGACTGAAGGGTGTTAAATGTGAAGAGTATGAATGCCATTTAAAAAGCTGTTGCAACAGAATCCTTTCTTGAGGCCTAGACCCAAACTCCTCTTACCACCATACAGCCACAGGACACATGCACTTCTTCCTCTTCTTTACAGTGTCTTTTTTCCTACCAGGTCTGAGTTCTGTGGAGCCCGAAGCTAATTTAGCCCCTCTGGATAAATATAAAATTATAAATACAAAATGAGGTTGGTGAATTTTCAGGGTGGAAGAGAAAATCATGATGTCAGTACTTTGGACATTTTGGTTAGATAAAATTCTTTGTGGTGGAAGGGAAAAAGCTGTTCCCTGTAGGATGTTAACAGTGTCCTATTCTTGGGACACTACTAGCCCCTCCTCTGTTTTGGAAATCAAAAAGTGTCCCAGCACTTCCAAATTCCTGTAGGGGGAACCAGTGCTCAGGTGCTACCCTCTCTGTCACAGTGTAAAAGAAAGATGAAACATCTTCAGCTGTTCTTGTGAATCCCAGATAAGAAAATGAACATCAGATTTAGCATAAGTTTTCCTAGGGGTACACATACAGTTCAGAAGAAATATGCTCAATGGCTGTGGTAGAAAGAAGGAGAACAGTAATCATCTAACCAGAAAGACAACAAACACAGGAATTAATAAATCTGAGCAAAGATGATCTATAATTTCCAAGAAATTCATCTTACTGGCGAAGACACTGCAGTTGGAGAGTCAAACATCATTGGAAGACAAAAAAAGTGTCTGGAATAACTATTCTGATATCTAAGAAAGTAGATCTATGCTAACACTTGTCAGAAGAGACAAAGAAGGCCATTATATACAAGAAGATATAATTATTGTTAATATATACACTCTAAATACAAGCATGAATGGCCATAAAAGGAGAACCAAGTCTTGATGTAATAATCGTGATGACTTTAATACTCCAGTTTAAAAATAGGTCATTGTCAGGCTTGGTGGTGCACGCCTTTAATCCTAGTACTTGGGAGGCAGAGGCAGGTGGATCTTTGTGAGTTCAAGGCCAGTGTGGTCTACAGAGTGAGTTCCAGGGCAGCTGGGGCTACAGGGAGACCCTGTCTTGAAAAATACCAAAAATAAATAAAAAATAAAAATAGGTCATCAAGAATGAAAATCAATAAAGAACTTTCAGAATTGAATTGTGGCATTGATCAACTAGTCATATATCTATAGTATATTCCATCCAAGAGTTATAGAATGCAAATTATTTTCAGCAGCCCTTGAGACTTTCTCTAAAATACTAATATTTTACATCACAAGTTGTCTTAAGCAATGCAAAAGAATATTTTTTTTGACATGTACCAAGAAATTTGCCACAAGCACTAACAATCATAATACCAAGAAACTAAAGGATAATAATGTGGATGTTGTATTAGTTATGTTTCTGTTTCTGTGATAAAATATCAGGGCCAAGGCAACTAACAGAAGAATTTATTGAGCTTATGGTTTCAGAAGGATGAGCCCATCATGGTGAGGGAGGCATGGCGGGAGGCAGCAAGGGCAGAAAGCTGAGAGCATACATCTAGAGAGAGACAGACGGAGGGAGGGATGGAGGGAGGGAGAGAGAGAGAGAGAGAACGAACCAGGATATAAACTTTCAAAGCCCACTCCCATCACTGGGGCTGTGTTTCCTCTAGGAAGACCTCACTTGGGGCCAATGAGTGACATTCTCATTCCAACCATCATATATGGCATATGGTTTTGTGAAACTAATTCTTAGGATCCTTCTAGAGAAATTCTTGCACATGTCCACAAAGATATATTCAGCCAGGTATAATCCTAGCACTTGGGAGACAGAGGTAGGAGGATCACAAATCTGAGACCAGGCAGAGCTACCTAGTGAGACCTTGTCTCAAAAAAAGATAATAAATAAAAAGACATGTTCAAGGATGGTCCCTGAAGTTTGTAAAATAAAAAAAAAGAATTGAAAGCAATTTAAATGTCAAAACAGTGGAGTAATGGAAAAAGTATAAAGTATGATATACTCATAGAAAACCTATAGCAGTTGACGAGGAACCAGGCTTATATTTGACAACATGGATATATCTCAAAATTGCTATTATTGTTATTATTTTGCTATGTTAAAGATTGAATTTAGGAGTGTGCACAAGGTAGGCAAGAGTTCTTACACTGAGCAACAAGCCCAGCTCCTAAAAATTATATATTTTAAAAATGAAAATCCAAGTGTGTGAGAGAGACTGAAGAGATTGCTCAATGGTTTTATTAGCTGTTATTAGTATTAGCTGCTATTGCAGAGGACCTGGGTTCAGTTCCCAGCCTCCATGAGTATTGCACAGCACAGGTACACTTACATTTCAATCTCCTCCCATATCTATGCCCCCTTTTCTAACAACCCCACTATATTTCTGTATGCTAACACACACACGAATCCTCTCTGTGTGTGTGTGTGTGTGTGTGTGTGTGTGTGTGTGTGTGTGTGTGTTTAAAGGTTGATACAGTCAGGTTTGTGTCTCTAAATGCCCTTCGGTGGGTTTATCCTGGAGCCTGATCAATGTATTAAGAGTCTCACCATTAAATGAGACTGAATCTTCCCTTCTCAGCAGTTATTTGTTGCCAAAATTTCCTTAGGTTGGGCTTTCTTACCTAGGTCTCCCAGTCTATGTTTGGATTTTGTCAGGATTAAGCTTATGTGGGACTTGTCCATGTTGCTAGCATTGCTGAGAGTTCATATGAGTAACTAACCAACTTACTATAACTCTGTTTCCTTGTGGTTGGTCATCCACCTCCTCTGGCTCTTATAATCTTCCCACCCCATCTTCCACTATGATTCCTGAGCCTTAGAAGCCAGAAGTTTGATATAGGTGTCTTATTTGGGGATAAGCAATCTGAAACCTCTTCTTATTCTCTGCATGTTGTCCAGTTGTGGTTCTGTGTTAATTACCACTTGCTGTATAAGGAATCTTCTTTGCTCAGAGTTGAGAGATATATTAATCAGTGTGTACAATAAGTCATTAGAAATCAGTTTAATACTATATCTATTTAGAAGAATAATTGTATTAGACTTTTCCCATTGCCTGTGTGCTGTTTAGCCTCAGGTTCTTAGGCCTGATATCAGTGTCAGGTATGGGGTCTGTCCTATGAAGCAGACCTTAAATCCAATTGGAAGGTAGTCAGTTACTCCAATAATATTCATGTCACTATTGCAAAAGTAGGCATATCTTCTAGGCCAGTTGTTGTAACTCACAGGATTCACAGATGGGGAAGGTTCGTGCTAAATTTTCCATTCTGGTAGTTTGCATAGCATCTTCCAGCACTATGAACCTAAGCAGTGGAAACGAAGGTTCTGAAGTCAGCACCAGCTTGATTTCTCTCTGCGTTGCAGTTCATCTTTGTAGTTTATTCAGCAATAGAGTCTTACATGAAGTTCTGGTGAGTAGCCAAGAGCAGGAGAAATGGTCATAATTGTTTGAGGGTTTATGGGACCTCCGCCCCCCAGTGAACAGCTTCAAAAGAGGGAGTCCATTCCTGGCATCAGACATTTCATTTGCAAGCCTATGGTGTCTAATAAGGGCAATGTCCCTCTGTTATAAGGTAATTTATTTCATCTCTTTTTAAAATGTTATGGATATACTTAATGAAACTTCTCTTTTTTTGTCTTTTTGAGACAGGGTCTCCTTGTAGCCCCACCAGTCTTGGAACTCAAGACAGGCTGTCCTTGAACTCACAGAGATCCAGCTGCTTCTGCCTCCTGAGTGCTTGGATTAAAGGTGTGTGCCACCATGCCTGGCATAATTTCATTTTTTAAAGAACTGAATAGGCCGGGCACTTGGGAGGCAGAGGCAGGCCGATCTCTGTGAGTTCAAGGCCAGCCTTATCTACAGAGCGAGTTCCAGGACAGCTGGGGCTACAGGGAGACCCTGTTTTGTAATGACCAAAAAAAAAAAAAAGAGCTGAATAATATTCAATTGTGCATATGTATCACATCTCTATCATCCATTCATTCATCAGTTGATGGGCAGCTAGATTGTTTCCAATTCCTGACTGTTTTGAAAAGGGCAGCAATGAACATGGATGAACAGGTATTTCTGTAGTAGGATAGAGTCTTTTGAGTATGTGCCCAAGAATGGTATGGGTGTATCAAATGGTAGATCTTTTTTGTTTTTTTGTTTTGTTTTAATTTTTATTATTTGTTTATTTTTGGTCTTTTTGAGACAGGGTCTCCCTGTAGCCCCAGCTCTGTCACTCTGTAGACCAGGCTGGCTTTGAACTCACAAAGATCCACCTGTTTTTATTTATTATTATATGTGTATGAGTGTATTGCCTGTATGTGTGTAAGTGTACCTGTGTCATGCAATGTCCTCAGAGGTCAGAGGAAGGCATTGGATCCCCTGGAACTGGAGTTATGGATGGTTGTTAGCCACCATGTGGGTGCTGGGAACTGAACCCAGGTCCTCTGCAAGAGCAGCCAGTGCTCTTAACTGCTGAGCCATCTCTCCAGCTCCATGGTAGATCAATTTTAAGTCTTTTGAGGAATCTCTACACTGATTTCCATAGTGACTACACCACTCCCACCAGAAGTGGATAAGAGTTCACCTTTCTCCACATCCTTATTGGCTTTTGTTGTTGTTTTGTTTTTGAATCTTAGCCATTCTGACTGGGGTAAAATTAAATCTCAAAGTGGTTTTAATTTCCTGATGACTAAAGATATTGAACATTTAAAAAGTATTTCTCAGCCATTTGTGTTTCACCTTTAGAGAACTCTCTTTTCATCTCCTTGCCACAACTTTTATTTGGGTTGTTAAGGTTTTTTTAATGTTTAATTTTTTGAGTTCTTTGTATAGTCTAGATACTAACCCTCTGTCAGAGATATAACTGATTAAGATTTTTTTCCCATTCTGTAGGATGGCTCTTCACTCAAATAGTAGTACCCTTTGCTGTACAGAAGCTTTTCAGTTTAAAAAAGGTCTCATTTGTCAATTGTTGAACTTAGTATTTGTGCTATAGAAGTTCTATTCAGAAAGTCCTTTCCTCTGCCTGTAAGTTCCAACTTATTCCCTAAATTCTCCTCTATCTAATTTAGGATAGTGGGTCTTATGTTGAAGTTTCTGATCAATTTCATGTTGAGTTTTATGCATGGCAAGAGATAAGGATCTACTTTAACTCTTTGATATGCCTAGTTAGACCAGCACCATTTGTTGAACTTGCTGTCTTCTTTAGTGTGTATTTGTGGCTCCTTTGTCAGAAACCAGGTGGCTGTAAATGTATGCACTTAAATCTGGGGTCCTCAATTCTATTCTACTGATCAGTGTGTCTGAGTTTTTTTTTTTTAGCATTGCTTGTTAAAAAATAATATGAATACATTAAAAAATTTTGTGTTGATTGGAGAATTTGGAAAGAGAATGAATGCCAAATTTACTTTATAGTAACAGTGATAAATTTCATAGTATTGTCGAAACTTGGGATTACAGTTTTGTCAGTAAATGACACACGAATCTATAGTAGACATGTAAAACTGAAAATTTACATTCTAAAATAAAATTATTTATTTTTAGTTTGAGTATTATATCAATTTAGTTTTTACAGTACATTTTCTAAAGTTCCAAGGCTGTGAATTTTTATCATTACAAGTCCAGTTTGGTGTTTTACTTTTTTTTTTTTTGTATGGCACACAGAAGGTGCTCTGGGTTTTAGAGGAGTGATAGAACAATAATGGAAAATTACTTGGTGTCTGGGAGAGGTCCAACATCTAGGGCTGAAAGCCTAGGATCATGTGTGGAGTCAAGAGCATAGTTGACCCAAAGGTCAACTATGACCCAAAGGAGGTAGGAGATACATTCTAGAGAAACAGCCCTCCCAAGACTAGAATCTGCAGTGACAGAGTTCTCCCCTGTCCCCAGCATAAGCCCAACACAGAGGAAAAGCCACTGCTGTACACAATCTGAGACTTCAGGGGAGAGAGTTATGGGAAATGAGGCCTCTCAGCAGAGAAGGCTAAAACTGCTGCCCAACATTGGGAGGTTCTCCATCTCCATTCTGCTCCATCATCAGACTACCACCAGAGGGATGTGGAACAGTGGGTCACAGTAGGGGACCAGAGCGCCAAGCTCATGAGAGGAGACCATAGCTCCAGCCCACAGGAGGGCAGCCACAGCTCCAGATTCACACGAGAGGACCACAGGTCTAGCCCACAGGAGGGGAGCCACAGCTCCAGCCCACAGGAGGGCAGCCACAGCTCCAGATTCACATGAAGGGACCACAGGTCTAGCCCACAGGAGGGGAGCCACAGCTCCAGCTCACAGGAGGGGATCCACAGCTCCAGATTCACATGAAGAGACCACAGCTCCAGCCCACAGGAGGGCAGCCACAGCTCCAGGTTCACATGAGGGGACCACAGGTCTAGCCCACAGGAGGGGAGCCACAGCTCCAGGTTCACATGAGGGGACCACAGGTCTAGCCCACAGTAGGGGAGACACAGCTCTAGGTTCACATGAGGGGACCACAGGTCTAGCCCATAGTAGGGGAGACACAGCTCCAGAGTCAAATGAGGGGACCACAGCTCCAGCCCACAGGAGGGGAGACACAGCTCCAGGTTCACATGAGGGGACCACAGCTCCAGCCCACAGGAGGGGAGACACAGCTCCAGGTTCACATGAGGGGAACCATAGTTCCAGCTCACACGAGGGAACAACAACAGCCCTATCTCATGAGAGGGGAAATTTTGCTCTAGGCTCATGGGAGGGGACCAATGCTCTGGCTCATGAGAGACTACCACAGCTCCAGATTCATGGGAGAGAACCACAGCTCTAGGTTTGTGGCAGAGGACCACAGCTTCAGGTTCACAGGAGACAATCAACCAGGAGTGGTAGTGCAATTCGGAGGCACAGGCAGGTGGATCTCTGTGAGTTCAAGGCCAGTTTGGGATACATATTGAGTTCTGGGACAGCTGGGGCTGCAAGGAGGCCTTGTCTACACACACACACACATACACACACACACACACACACACACACACACACACGTACAGGAGACAATCACAGTTGCAGGCTCATGGGAGGGGACATAACTTCAATTACACTGCGTCTTATTTTCCTGTTTCCGTCACACAGTCCATATGATTATACTGTGTTTAAGCTAGCTAGAGCATTTTGGCTTCTGTGCAGCAAAGGCAGCAGCTGTTGGTTTGAATTTCCACTAGAGGGATGTTAATATTGGAGAGTACCACTTTTCACTTTTGCTCAAGGAAACAGATAGATGGGTCCTATATTTGGTTTGTTTTTTTTCTTGGTCAAGGATCTGGTTTGCTTTTTTTGCTTTTTTGGTATCTGGTTTTCTTTTTTTTTTTTTTTTTTTTTTTTTTTTTTGTAGTTGCAAGTGTGGCTGGTGCTTAGACCTGTGCTCTTCCGGTCCTTTTTTTTTTTTTCTTGTTTTGCTTTTAACTCCTAAAATCCCCTTTCCTTTTCCCCCCCAGTCGTTGGGTCTAAAGTAAAACCAGATACCAAAAAAGCAAACCAGATCCTTGACCAAGAAAAAAAACAAACCAAATATAGGACCACTCATCTGTTTCCTTGAGCAAAAGTGAAAAGTGGTACTCTCCAATATTAACATCCCTCTAGTGGAAATTCAAACCAACAGCTGCTGCCTGCTGACAGAAGCCAAAATGCTCTAGCTAGCTTAAACACAGTATAATCATATGGACTGTGTGACGGAAACAGGAAAATAAGACGCAGTGTAATTGAAGTTATGTCCCCTCCCATGAGCCTGCAACTGTGATTGTCTCCTGTACTGTGTGTGTGTGTGTGTGTGTTGGGTGTGTGTGTATGTGTGTGTGTGTGTAGACAAGGCCTCCTTGCAGCCCCAGCTGTCCCAGAACTCAATATGTATCCCAAACTGGCTTGAACTCACAGAGATCCACCTGCCTGTGCCTCCGAATTGCACTACCACCCTGGTTGATTGTCTCCTGTGAACCTGAAGCTGTGTCCTCTGCCACAAACCTAGAGCTGTGGTTCTCTCCCATGAATCTGGAGCTGTGGTAGTCTCTCATGGCCAGAGCATTGGTCCCCTCCCATGAGCCTAGAGCAAAATTTCCCCTCTCATGAGATAGGGCTGTTGTTGTTCCCTCGTGTGAGCTGGAACTATGGTTCCCCTCATGTGAACCTGGAGCTGTGTTCCCCTCCTGTGGGCTGGAGCTGTGGTCCCCTCATGTGAACCTGGAGCTGTGGTCTCCCCTCCTGTGGGCTGGAGCTGTGGTCCCCTCATTTGACTCTGGAGCTGTGTCTCCCCTACTGTGGGCTAGACCTGTGGTCCCCTCATGTGAACCTGGAACTGTTGTCTCCCATCCTGTGGGCTAGACCTGTGGTCCCCTCTGTGAACTGGAGCTGTGGCTGCCCTCCTGTGGGCTGAGCTGTGGTTCTTCATGTGAATCTGGAGCTGTGGCCCTCCTGAGCTGGAGCTGTCTCCCATCTGTGGGCTAGACCTGTGGTCCCTTCTGTGAATCTGGAGCTGTGGTTGCCCTCCTGTGGGCTGGAGCTGTGGCTCCCCTCCTGTGGGCTAGACCTGTGGTCCTCTCGTGTGAATCTGGAGCTGTGCTGCCCTCCTGTGGGCTGGAGCTATGGTCCCCTACATGAGCTTGGCGCTCTGGTCCCCTACTGTGACCCACTGTTCCACATCCCTCTGGTGGTAGTCTGATGATGGAGCAGAATGGAGATGAGAGAACCTCCCAATGTGGGGCAGCAGTTTACGCCTTCTCTGCTGAGAGGCCTCATTCCCATAACTCTCTCCCCTGAAGTCTCAGATTGTGTACAACAGTGGCTTTTCCTCTGTGTTGGGCTTATGCGGGGACGGGAGAACTCTGTCACTCAGCATCTAGTCTTGGGAGGGCTGTTTCTCTAGAATGTATCTCCTACCTCCTTTGGGTCATAGTGACCTTTGGGTCAACTATGCTCTTGACTCCACACATGATCCTAGGCTTTCAGCCACAGATGTTGGACCCTCCCAGACACCAAGTAATTTCCATTATGGTCTATCACCCTCAAAACCCCGAGCACCGGTCTGGTGCCATACAAAAAAAAAAAAAAAAAAAAAAAAAAAGTAAAACACCAAACTGGACTTGTAAGATAAAAAAATCACAGCCTTGGAACTAGAAATGGTACTGAAAAACTAAATTGAATAACTCAAACTAAAAAATAAAAATTTATTAGGATATGTAATGCAGTTACATGTCTACATAGATGCGTGTGTCATTACTGACAAACTAATCCACGTTTCGACAACTATGAAATTTATCACGTTTACTATAAAGTAAATTTGGCATTCATTCTCTTTCCAAATTCTCCAATCAACACAAAATTTTTTTATTCAATATTATTTTTTAAAAAGCATGCTAAAAAAAAAAAAACTCAGACACACTCAGTAGATAGAATAGAATTGAGGACCCCAGATTTAAGTGCATACATTTACAGCCACCTGGTTTCTGACAAAAGAGCCACAAATACACACTAAGAAGACAGCAAGTTCAACAAATGGTGCTGGTCTAACTAGGCATATCAAAGAGTTAAAGTAGATCCTTATCTCTTGCCATGCATAAAACAACATGAAATTGATCAGAAACTTCAACATAAGACCCACTATCCTAAATTAGATAGAGGAGAATTTAGGGAATAAGTTGGAATTTACAGGCAGAGGAAGGACTTTCTGAATAGAACTTCTATAGCACAAATACTAAGTTCAACAATTGACAAATGGACCTTTTTTAAACTGAAAAGCTTCTGTACAGCAAAGGGTACTACTTTTGAGTGAAGACCATCCTACAGAATGGGAAAAAAATCTTAATCAGTTATATCTCTGACAGGGGTTAGTATCTGACTATACAAAGAATCACAAAAATTAAACTTAAAAAAACCTTAACAACCCAAATAAAAGTTGTGGCAAGGAGATGAAAAGAGAGTTCTCTAAAGGTGAAACACAATGGCTGAGAAATACTTTTAAATGTTCAATATCTTTAGTCATCAGGAAATTAAACCCACTTGAGATTTAATTTCATTTAAAAAAAAACACAAACAAATCAAAAACAAAACAACAACAAGCCAATAAGGATGTGGAGAAAGGTGAACTCTTATCCACTTCTGGTGGGAGTGGTGTAGTCACTATGGAAATCATGGGAGATTCCTCAAAAGACTTAAAATTGATCTACCATGGAGCTGGAGAGATGGCTCAGCAGTTAAGAGCACTGGCTGCTCTTGCAGAGGACCTGGGTTCAGTTCCCAGCACCACATGGTGGCTAACAACCATCCATAACTCCAGTTCCAGGGGATCCAATGCCTTCCTCTACCTCTGAGGGAATTGCATGAACAGGTACAACTTACACATACAGCACAATACACTCATACACTAATATATAAATAAAAACAGGTGGATCTTTGTGAGTTCAAAGCCAGCCTGGTCTACAGAGTGACAGAGCTGGGCACAGAGACCTGTCTCAAAAAGACCAAAAATAAACAAATAATAAAAATAAAACAAAACAAAAAAACAAAAAGATCTACCATTTGATACACCCATACCATTCTTGGGCACATACCCAAAGACTATATCCTACTACAGAATACCTGTTCATCCCATGTTCATTGCTGCCCTTTTCAAAACAGTCAGGAATTGGAAACAATCTAGCTGACCATCAACTGAATGAATGAATGGTGATAGAGATGTGAAACATATGCACCATTGAATATTATTCAGCTCTTTTTTTTTTTTTTTTTTTTTTGGTCATTACAAACAGGGTCTCCCTGTAGCCCCAGCTGTCCTGGAACTCGCTCTGTAGATAAGGCTGGCCTTGAACTCACAGAGATCGGCCTGCCTCTGCCTCAAGTGCCCGGCCTATTCAGTTCTTTAAAAAATGAAATTATGTTCAGGCATGGTGGCACACCACCTTTAATCCAAGCACTCAGGAGGCAGAAGCAGCGGATCTCTGTGAGTTTAAGGCAGCCTGTCTTGAGTTCCAGACTGGTGGGGCTACCAGGAGACCCTGTCTCAAAAAGACAAAAAAAAAGAGAAGTTTCATTAGTATATCCATAACATTTTAAAAGAGATGAAATAAAATTACCTTATAACAGAGACATTGCCCTTATTAGACACCATAGGCTTGCAAATGAATGTCTGATGCCGGAATGGACTCCCTCTTTTGAGCTGTTACACGGGGGCGGAGGTCCCATAAACCCTCAAACAATTATGACCATTTCTCCTGCTCTTGGCTACTCACCAGAACTTCATGTAAGACTCTATTGCTGAATAAACTACAAAGATGAACTGCAACGCAGAGAGAAATCAAGTGGTGCTGACTTCAGAACCTTCGTTTCCACTGCTTGTTTCATAGTGCTGGAATGATGAATACAGATGGAAAATTTAGCATCAAAACCTTACCATGTTAATCTTCCGCAGTATACAACAACGGTCTGCTGAAGAATGTCACGGTGTCAATAATGAGCTGAATATTATTGGCCAGTACACTGATACTTAATTGGATTTAAGGTCATTCATAAGATCAGAGCCCATACCTGACACTGATATCAGGCTAAGGAACCTTGAAGCTAACAGCACAACAGGCCATGGGAAAAGTCTAATACAATTATTCTTCAAATAGATATAGTATTAAACTGGATTCTAAGACTTATTGTACACACTGATTAATATATCTCTCAACTCTGAGCAAAGAAGATTCCTTATACAGCAAAGTGCAATAACACAGAACACCACAACTGGACAACATGCAGAGCATAAGAAGAGGTGTTCAGATTGCTTATCTCTCAAAAAGAACACCTATATAAACTTCTGGCTTCTAAGGCTCAGGAATCATAGTGTAAGATGGGGTGGGATAGATGTTATTAAAGAAGCCAGGAGGGGAGGTGGATAGACCAACCACAAGGAAACAGAGTTCATAGTAAGTTTGTCAGTTACTCATAGAACTCTACAGCAACTGAGAAGCATGGACAAGTCCCACAAAAGCTCAATCCTGACCAAAATCCAAACATAGACTGGGAGACCTAGGTAAGAAAGCCCAACCTCCAGGAATCTTTTGGCAACAAAATAATTCGCTGGAAGGGAAGATTCAGTCTCATTTAATGGTGAGACTCTTAATACATTGATCAGGCTCCAGGATAAACCCACCGAAGGGCATTTAGAGACACAAACCTGACATTATGTATCAAACATCTATATAAAAAAAAAAAACCACACACACACACCACCACCCACACACACAACCCACAGAGAGGGATTCGTGTGTGTGTTAGCATACAGAATATAGTGGGGGGTTGTTGAAAAGGGGGGCATAGATATGGGAGGAGATTGAAATGTAAGTGTACCTGTGCTGTGATACTCATGTGAGGCTGGGAACTGAAACCCAGGTCCCTGCATAGCAGCTAATACTAATAACAGCTAATAAAACCATTGAGCCAATCTCTTCAGTCTCTCTCACACACTTGGATTTTCATTTTTAAAATATATAATTTTTCGGAGTGGGCTTGTGCTCAGTGTAAGAACTCTTTGCCTACCTTGTTGCACACTCCTAAATTCATCTTAACACTAGCAACATTAATAACAATAATAGCAATTTTGAGATTATATCCATGTTGTCAAATATAAGCCTGGTTCCTCGTCAACTGCTATAGGTTTTCTATGAGTATATCATACTTTATACTTTTTCCATTACTCCACTGTTTTGACATTTTAAATTGCTTTCAATTCTTTTTTTATTTTACAACTTCAGGGACCATCCTTGAACATGTCTTTATTTTTATTCTTTTTTGAGACAGGTCTTCACTGCTGTAGCTCTGCCTGGTCTCAGATTTGTGATCCTCCTACCTCTGCTCCCACGTGCTAGATTATACCGGCTGAATATATCTTTGTGGACATGTGCAAGAATTCTCTAGAAGATCTCTAAGAATTAGTTTCACAAAACCATATGCCTTATTGATGGTTGGAATGAGAATGTCACTCATTGGCCCCAAGTGAGGTCTTCCTAGAGGAAACACAGCCCCAGTGATGGGAGTGGGCTTTGAAAGTTTAATACTGGTTGTTCCTCTCTCCTCTCTCCCTCCCATCCATCCCTCCATCCGTCTCGTCTCCTCCTAGAGTTGATCTCAGCTTTCTGCACTTGCTGCCTCCCGCCATGCCTCACCACCACAGTGGGTTCTCATCCTTCTGAAACCATATAGCTCAAAAATCTTTCTGTTAGTTGCCTTGGCCCTGATATTTTATCACAGAAACAGAAAACATAACTAATACAACATCCACATTATTATCCTTTAGTTTCTTGGTATTATGATTGTTAGTGCTTGTGGCAAATTTCTTGGTACATGTCAAAGAAAATATTTCTTTTGATTGCTTAAAAATTGTGATGTAAAATATTAGTTCTTTAGAGAAGTCTCAAGGGCTGCTGAAAATAATTTGCATTCTATAACTCTTGGATGGAATATACTATAGATATATGACTAGTTGATCAATGCCACAATTCAATTCTGAAAGTTCTTTATTGATTTTCATTCTGGATGACCTATTTTTATTTTTTATTTATTTGGTTTTTCAAAGACATGTCTCCCTGTAGCCCCAGCTGCCCTGGAACTCACTCTGTCGACCACCTGGCCTTGAATCACAAAGACTCCACTGCCTCTGCCTCCCAGTACTAGGATTAAAGGCGTGCACCCCCAAGCCTGTACAATGACCCTATTTTTAAACTGGAGTATTAAAGTCATCACGATTATTACATCAAGACTTGGTTCTCCTTTTATGGCCATTCATGCTTGTATTTAGAGTGTATATATTTATTCCATATAATTATCTCTTCTGTATATTAATGGCCTTCTTGTCTCTTCTGACAACGTGTTAGCATAGATTCTACTTTCTTAGATATCAGAATAGTTATTCCAGACACTTTTTTTGTCTTCCAATGATGTTTGACTCTCCAACTGCAGTGTCTTCGCCAGTAAGATGAATTTCTTGGAAATTATAGATCATCTTCGCTCAGATTTATTAATTCCTGTGTTTGTTGTCTTTCTGGTTAGATGATTACTGTTCTCCTTTCTACCACAGCCATTGAGCATATTTCTTCTGAACTGTATGTGTACCCCTAGGAAAACTTATGCTAAATCTGATGTTCATTTTCTTATCTGGGATTCACAAGAACAGCTGAAGATGTTTCATCTTTCTTTTACACTGTGACAGAGAGGGTAGCACCTGAGCACTGGTTCCCCCTACAGGAATTTGGAAGTGCTGGGACACTTTTTGATTTCCAAAACAGAGGAGGGGCTAGTAGTGTCCCAAGAATAGGACACTGTTAACATCCTACAGGGAACAGCTTTTTCCCTTCCACCACAAAGAATTTTATCTAACCAAAATGTCCAAAGTACTGACATCATGATTTTCTCTTCCACCCTGAAAACACCCAACCTCATTTTTGATTTTTTAATTTTATATTTATTCAGAGGGGGCTTAAATTAGCTTCGGGATCACAGAACTCAGCCACCCTGGTAGGCAAAAAGCCACTGTAAAAAGAAGCGGAAGACAGTGCATTGGTCCTGTGGCTGTATGGTGGTAAGAGGAGTTTGGGTCTAGGCCTCAAGAAAGGATTCTGTTGCAACAGCTTTCTAAATGGCATTCATACTCTTCACATTTAACACCCTTCAGTCAATTCTCCATACATCAAGAATGACTTAAAAGCTTTAATCAGATCACATCCCCCCATTTAAAAGCATTCTAGAGTTCCCATTACCTGCCCCCTCCCCTCCCCCACCTCTCTTGTGGTTTATACTAATCATTGGTTGAGTGAATGGTGTCTGTAGGTCTCTGTGCATCATCTTTGAGAGGGCTAACGAGATGAATGCAAGCACAGTGAAGCACAGACACTCATAAAGAAGCCAGTGTGTTCTAGCTTTAGGCTTTCTGGAAACCTTGAGCAGAGAATTAAGGAAAAGGTTATCTGGTGGCCCAAATACTTTACAATCCAGAGCACTTCAGCTCCATAGTGAGTGTAGGCCCATCCTAGATATAGGTGACTGTCCAAAAAATAAAAGGCAAAGGGGGGACTAGCAGAGATGGTTTCAGCGGTGTGGGGGGAATTGATGAGTGAGAGTGCACTGGATGCTCTTGCTAAGAGGGACCAGCATTCGGTTCCCAGCACCTTGATATATAGCAGCTAAGAACTGCTTTCAAGAACGCAGTGCTCAGGTGCTACCAGCACACAACACAGGCGCGGAAAGCGCCTAAGCGGGTCTAAAAATTCTAAAGGCAGCCGGGCGTAGTGGCACAACGAATTATCCTAGCACTCGCGCGAGGCAGGGCAGCGGCAGGCGGACCTGTGTGAGTTCAAGGTCATAGCAGGTTCTAAAGGGTGAGTGTCAGGGCAGCTGGGGCGCTACAGGGGGGGACCCATGTCTCAAAACGACAATCAAAAAAAAAAAAATACTAATAGGCAATTCACTTTTAGTTTTCCCTAATTCAACTTATTTTCTCAGAAAAGAAAACCACACCAGCTGAATGCTGCAGGAAAAATCAAGTCTAGCAGCTCCCTAGAAGTTCTAGCGCCATGGGTTCGCGGGGCCCGTTATAGCAACCGGGAGGCAGGGGCTAGTCGCGTATCGCGTTTGTGCGCAGGCGACGAGAGACTCAGGGGGATTGGATTAGGCCAGG
The DNA here is from genome assembly GCA_009823505.1 of Rhizomys pruinosus. Classification (NCBI taxonomy): domain Eukaryota; kingdom Metazoa; phylum Chordata; class Mammalia; order Rodentia; family Spalacidae; genus Rhizomys; species Rhizomys pruinosus. Next base: position 649,088 of record VZQC01006291.1, on the reverse strand, counting down.
GGCCATTTTTATTTAGAGAGGGAGCGGGGAGCGGGCGAGGAGAGGCTTGCTGGTGGGGTGCGGGTGGCTGGGTAACGGAAGCCGTCGGGCCGCTGGGGAAATGCCGGATTGGCGACTCCAAAGCAGGAAGTCGCAGAGCCCGAGCCCCAGGCTTCCAAAGCGGGACCCTCCCAAGAAGGGACGCTTCCTCTGGAACAAGTCCGAAGGAAAGAGGAAGAACTATGAACTTAAAAACAAAAACCCGTCGCCGTCGTGCCTGCCCGCCCTTTTCCGTGGAGGCGCCCATTCGTGCCGATCGCGCCGATGGCAGAACTTCCTGTGAGTGTCTGGAGGCCGCGCTGGGCGGGAGCGGGCGGCCCTGGGGCGGGCTGGGCGTGGGGGTGTGCCTGGAGGTGTTGAATGCGTGCCAGGCCCCCGGTGAGCTGTTCCCGGCTAGGCCGTGGAGGCTGGAGTGCGGCCTGTAGATGTGTCGTCTGATGCTTTTCTTCAGCCCGCCAATGGCGTTAGAAGACGTCAGACGGCGGTCGGTGGATGGACCAAGGGACTAGATGCCCGCGATCTGTAGGGGACGTGTTGTTCTACACTAAAGCGAAGCATCGGCCTTGGGAACTCAGGAGGCAGCAGTTAGATCGGAGTGGCGGTGATGCGGTGTCGGATTTTGAACGTGTAAACATTTTCTGAGTGGGCAGATAAGATGATAGTGGTTGTCGACTGGAGGATAGAGCGTTCCAAAAAAATTACACCGAATTATCAGTTATACGTGGCCTGCAGTCCCTTGCCCCCTCACATCCTGCCTTCCCTGCTCCTCCCCCCAAACTAGTTAATGTAGAATCTAAATTATCAACATTTTCACATTTTCATGTTCACATTTTCACGGGCTTTTTGTGAAATGTAAGTTTGAATAAGTTGCAGAACTGTAGCAACAATACTACTTTTTTTCCCAAGCACTTATGATAAACCCCGAACAGACCTACGTTTTGTTTGCATATCTTCATTTCAGTCTTATCTCCATTGATGACATAAGCTCAGAGAGCTTATTTTTGCCCAGGTTTATATAGATTCAAACAGCTGAGTTGCTATTGAATCCAGATTAGGAAAGGTAAATGTAGTGGAATGAGATTTCTGCTACAATAACTGAACCCGTCACAATTTCATAAGAGGTAGAAAGGATGAAGTAACTAATTTCATCCAAAACTATTAAGGGCTTTGTAAAGAAAATGTCAAAGTATGAAAAGAAGTGAAAAATCATTGCGTATGTAAGGAACTTCCTGAGTGCAAGCATAATATTTAGCAAGTGACCAGAGTTATATGGTTAGAGGGCAGAAACCATTGAGTGTTTCTATGTTGACTAACCTAAGAACTTGCAGCTTCATCTCGTGGCAGGCAGGATCTGATGCAGGCCAGTATGGAGGATGATTTTTGAAAAGTTCCAGATAAAGGAGGGCAAGAAACTTCAAAATAAGGCAGGAAGGAAATTGAAGGAGGAAACACAATAGGGTCAGAAAGGAGAAGGTTGGCAGATTCTGACTGCAGGTTGTCACACATGGGGGGGGGCGCTAGTACTTTGTTCCCAGGTCTCTACTTTGGCTAACTGGTCACATGATACTCCAAAGAGGGAGCACTTTAGGGAGAGGAAACAAAAATAATAACACAGTTTAGAGCTTATGTCTTGAACTTTTCTGTGGGCTAAGAGATATGTTCCATGAAGAGAGATTGTAAGGGCCTGGAGTTCAGAAAATGTGAATAAATGAGGAATTTGGGATTCATTAATATAGTTGATTGTTGAAGATGCAGATATGATTGCGATTGCCCAAAAGGAAATAGGAAAGGGAATTAGAGGAAAAGAACGCGTGGATCTTAGGGGTGACGAAGGAGGAGCTCATAGACCCCAGGTTAGAGGTATCAGATGAGAAGCATGGGAGACTTAATTATCAGAGAAGGTAAAGAGGATGTTTCAGAAACTCAGATGTTGAAAGTACCCTCCTACAAAGAAAGGAAATTCGGACATTTCATTTTGACCCTTTTATAAAACAGTTCAAATGCCAGGTGCCAGGAAGGCGGTAGAAAAGGTGAGTAGATCTCTGTGCGTTCAGGTCCACTGGGGCTACAGGGAGATCCTTGTCTCAAAAAAAAAAAAGACCAAAAAAACTAACTAAAATAAGTAAATAAATAAATCAAATAAACCTCGTAGACCAAGGAAGAATGAATGAAAAATGAGGAGGCAAAGCTTGGATGTAAACAGTAAAAAGAAAAAGTGGCTGTGACATACAGAGCCTGGTTCGATTCCATTTATTTTAACAATGAGGAGAGTTTAGATTTTAAGTGTGAAGTAGAAAGGAAGGAAGCAGTGAGGCAAGTAGAGAGGGGCTCAGAGAAATTCAGACTGCGCCTAGAAGGAGTGAGGGTTGCTTTTGAGCAAGCCACGTTACGTGGAATTGGAGAGGAAGGTGCGCAGAGTAATTCAGCGGCCTAGAAGGAGTTGAGGGTTGCTGTGAGCAAGCCAAGTTAAGTGGAATTGGAGAGGAAGGGCTCAGAGAATTCAGAGAGCCTAGAAGGAGTTGAGGGTTGCTGTGAGCAAGCCAAGTTAAGTGGAATTGGAGAGGAAGGGCTCAGAGAATTCAGAGAGCCTAGAAGGAGTTGAGGGTTGCTGTGAGCAAGCCAAGTTAAGTGGAATTGGAGAGGAAGGAGAGATGTCTAGGCTAAAGGAGAAAAGTTAAGAAGTTGAAAGAAACACATAGGTAAAATTTAGAAGTCTAAGAGAATAGAACAGATAGGAAGTGGGAAAGGATGAGCCCAGGGGTGAGTTACAAATGGTCTTTTTGAGGTGGGTGGGGGGTGGGGGGGTCTCCCTGTATCCCCAGCTGTCCTGAAACTTGCTGTGTAGACGAGTCTTCACAAAACAGAGATCTGCTGTGACTTGCCTCCAGAGTGCTGCGGATCGAAAAGGCATCTGCTGCCATACCTGGCTCCTTTAATGTTTCTTAACAAATGGTAACAGATTTGCATGTTTACCTATATACTCGTCAATTGTATTTATTTTTATTATTACTTTTTTTTTTTTTTTTTTTTTTTTTTTTTTTTTTTTTTTTAAATTATTTTGTTATATTTAGCGGCTAGCAGCACTCCCAAACATTTATTCTTGGGGACAAAGAGCTAGAGAAAAAATATTATTTCACTTATTGATAATCATCTTATTTATGATATTAAAAGGACAATTTATAGGTCTCATGTTTATAACAGCTGTCTTCACAATAATGCGAATTGATGATGCTAACTGTGCAGTTAGAACACTAGGCTTTTTGTGAGTAAATACTATAAATATAGTTAATGCTAGCCTTCTCAGAGGAACAAAGGTTATTTGAACATAGGTTCTCTAATCTTGCAACATACTAAAGGGAATGGTCATTGGGTTAATATGTGCAGTTTTATAATTTGGTGGATTGATTGTCTAATATCAAAAATATGAGAGGTAACTATAAGCATCCTATTTTTTCTTTAATATTTTTAATTTTTTTTTTTTTTTTTTTGAGTGTACTGTCTGCACGTTGGTTTGTGCAGCTGTGTTGTGCAATGAGGTCAGAAGCGGGTGTCAGATCCCTGGACCTGGTCGTAGTGTTAAAATGACCAGTTGTTAGCCCACTCTATGGGTTTTGGGAATAGAACCCAGGTCCTAGCAAGAGCAGTTCAGTGCTTCTAACCACTGAAGCATCTCTCCATGCCTCTACTAACCATTTTAATTCAAGAGAAATATAAATATAATACAGTAGAGGAAAAAAGGCCTGGCTTCTTTTATTGAAATGTTTAAAATTATTTTACTTGTGCAGTAGCTTAGATACACTCTTCCCATGATAATTTTTTAATTATTTAAAAGATCACAATATTGTTGTCAAGCTTTGCCATTTTTTTCTAGAGATTTTTTCTGCCTTTTTTATAGTTACAGAGTTCTGGCTAGCCTGTAACTCACAGTGTAGACCAGGCTATCACTGAATTTTGAGATGACTTCTGGGTTTTTTTTCTGGGATTAGATAATATCTCTCCATGCACAGCCCTACTGGTCTTATTTTACATATACGTTATCACCTTTTCATTTCTTTTATTGGTAGATAATCTCTCTGTCAAGAACATTTGCTGCTGTTGCAGAAGACATGTTCAGTTCACCATATAACGCCTCAAGGTGGTTCACAGCTGTTTCGTTTTCACAAACAGCCTCCACTTCCAGAGATTCCTCTTTGCCTTTCTTGTCTTAGCTGTTGGGTATTGATCCATGGGGTGCATACACGTCTCACCGTAATAAATAAGAAATAAATTAAAAATATAATAAATAAAGTAAATAAATAAATAAATAAAAAATAATAAATATTGACCTTGGCGTGGTGCGTGGTACCATTAATCCCAGCACTTCAGGAGGCAGAGGCCAGAAAGATTTCTGTGAAGTTCAAGGCCAGCCTGCGTCTACAGAGCAGTTCCAGGGACAGCTGGTGCTCAGGGAGACCCTTGTCCCAAACATCGACCCCCCCCCAATAATAATAATTAATAAAAATGAGTATAGCATAAAGACATAATTGTAAAAACAACAAACACTCGTAGGGCTAAGTTGATTCCATTCGTGGTTTAGTTGGTAAAGTACTTGCTAACCATAGGGGAGACCCTGGGTTGAATCCCCAGTACTATTCCACCAATAATATTACTGTTATGTTCATAAGGTTGGTAGCTTTTAGATGAATTTCTGGAGGTTAATAGATAATGATGATGATGTAAAGCAGCAAAAAGTACTTTTATAAAGAAAGGATCTTTCTCCTACTGCTCTTTAATTCACCCTCGCTTATAATCTTTATAATTCAGAACATATGATGTCTGTGAAGTATCTCCAGGGCCCCATCTGAATATGATTATTGGAGCCAATGGAACAGGGAAGTCAAGCATAGTATGTGCCATTTGCCTTGGACTGGCAGGCAAACCTGCTTTCATGGGACGGGCAGATTTAAGTGTTGAGTTATATGAATTTGGTATTAAAGGAAATTTACAAACTCACTTTAAGAAAAGAAATCAATTTGTGGAATTTAATTCACGGAGATGATGTAATATGTTGGGCGGTGTTTCGATTTTTTTTTTTTTATTTTATGTTTGAGTGTTATTTCTCACGTTTTCTATACGTGCTACCTTTGTATTGTGCTAGTGCCCAGGAGATCAGAATCAGGCATCCATTCCCCTAAACTGGAGTTTACCACATGTTTGTTAGGACACACATTGTGGGTACTGGGGAATCAAAATTCTGTTCCTCTGCAGGAAACAACCAGGCCATTGTCTACTGCCATCTCTCCCAGCCTGTGTGTGTTGATTATAAAGTAAAATTTGGCATGGGTCAAGAGCTGAAGATTATATTCTAGAACTATATTTGTGCTGCCAGGAAGTCGAGGAAAGGCTGCCAAGGGACAGGAATGGTGGATTAATGCAGAACAGGATCTGACAGAGGGGAAAAATTGCCGCCTGGCTGGGTCGGGTGAAAGGGGGGGGGATTACAATGGAACAAATTGAACTCAATGCGGAAATGAAACAAAAAACTAGTTTTATGACTTGAAAACCTAGAGGTAATGCGGAGGAAGGGTTTCGCCAGAAGCATTTATGAACCCGCCTACCGGAAAGCGCTGGGGGGGGAATTGGTTGGCAAGGGAGGATGAGTTTGAAGCAGTGAGGTAACGGCGAGAAGAGCAAACATGGGAGCCAGGCAGGTCCAGGGGGAGAACCCAGAGTTTAGTGGCCCTCTAAGGAGTTGAGGACCAGGGGCGCTGTATCTGCAGTGTGAGAGCGGGATGTTGTCGGGGAGAAGTCGCCAAAGAATAAGGAAATGCATAGCTTAACCGTGAAACCTGGGTGTGGGCCCGAATTGATGAGGTAGCATTGGCGGTAGGCACACCATAAAGATAATGTTAGCGTAAAATGGATCTGATTTGATATAATCCAGGAAACGGGCAAGAAAACAGATATAATCTTTTTGAAAAAAAAGACTTTGATACCCACTCCCTCCCTCAAATTTAAAATTCAAATAAGCTTTAATATTAATTTGTAATATAATTTTGTAAGAAATTATGCATTAATATCTTAAGAAGATCAAGGAGTGCCTGGGAGAGAGAACTATTTGTTAAAAGAGCACTTCTTACTCTTGCAGATGCCCTAAGTTCAGGTCCCCAGCACCTATTTCCTACTATAGGTATAGCCCAAAAACCACCTGTAATTCCAGCTTCAAAGGAGCCAACCCCCTCCCCTTTGGGGCTCTTTGTACCTGCCCCACTGTTGTGCACAGACCCATACACATAAAAAATATATAGATATTTTTTGAGGACAGTCTTGTAACCCCACCAGGCCTTGAACTCCTTATGTGAACCAGGTTGGCCTTAGTCCCACAGAGGAGGCCTGACTCTGATACGTCAAATGTTGGGATTAAAGGGATCAGACACCACAGTAAATATTTTTAAACACCAGAAAAAGGAAAAAAAAAAAAAATCTTAAATAAAAAAATAATAAAAAAAATAACGTGTGGGGCAGTGGTGGTGCAAGGTGCGTTACGCCGACCATCGTGTGGGTTAGCCAGAGGCAGGCCTAGGCGGTGAGGTCACGGCCAGCCTTGGCCGACATAGTAAAGTGCCAGGCCAGCTGAGTGGACTACAGGGACAGTGGTCGCAAAAAGAAAAAGGAAAAAAAAAAGAAAAAAAAAAAAAAAAAATAAAAAGAAACGCCGAAAATCAGTCATTTAAAATATGAGCTCAGGGGCTGAAGAGATGGAGAAATGGCCTATCAGGACGTCGGTTGTTCTCCAGCACCCACTATAGTGGCGAACACTTATCTTAACTCAGTTCCAGGTAATTTCTGATACATCTTCTGGCTTCAATCCAGGCATTCATACTAGGTGATGCATCTACTCATGTACTCATACATATAAAACAAAAAATACAAATAAAAGAATTATATGCATGACAAAAGCAGCATATTTACTATCAGATCTATAAAGCATGAAGATACAGAATATAAATCAGTATTTGTTCATTTTTTAATAATTTTAATATTTCAATGGTTAGTAAAGAAAATTGCTAAATTATAAATATAACATTCAAATGCGAAGGACAAGCAGGTAAATTTGACAAACAAGACTTAGAATTTTAACGAAGCGATAAAATAAAACAATTGCTGTTTGAGGCAAAGGGGAAATAAATTGGATCAACAGTAAGACCCACCCCCCCAAGCAAAGGTATTTGCAGAAGACAAATATGTGTACTTTCTTAAAATACTTGAACATTTTTTTTCTGAATAAATGTTTTATAATGCAGTCCGTATAGAAATAAAGTATAATAGCTTCTTCTGACATGCTGAATGGGTAAAAGACAGACTAATTATTGGTGGTTTTTGTAACACATTGTTTTTATCTTTTACCAGTGTGTCCGTTCGCTAGTGTGTAACCCACCAACCTATATCTTGCAATGGAGTAGTGCTATCCCTGGCAGGGCATGTACTGATGACACATGTCACTAAATGTATGTGAGTGCCCGCCCATCAGTAGCATATTGACATTGAATAGATGCTCAGTTCTGGGCCTTCCATCGGCTTATTAGTGATTCTGCTACGCATCACCATCATCTCGAGTTTGTTCAAGGTCTTACAACTCAATGCTTTGTAGGACTCCCACTATGTAGCGAATCATTCTACTTGACATTAGCTACAGCGCGAGAAGTATGTCATTTGTTAGTTACTAAATACTACTTTGATAACTTACTATTTTCATCTATACTCACAGTGCGTATGACTACGTAGCGTAGATATGCAGATGACCAGGTTGCCTTACTCAGAATGCTGGGTGGGGTTTCTTTACAATGTATACAGCGTTAATATGTCCTGGTTTTGAGTGGTACACTGCTGAGTCAGTCTAGGGCGTCATGTGATCTAGGCACACACGAGCTGCGTTATCTCACGTTCCACTATGATTCATAAAGACACAGCAAGAAGCAATTTGAACTTTCTTAGCGTTGCGGATCATACGGTACATTAACAGTTTTATTTTATTTTATATCTCTNCATCTCTCCAGCACTCTGAAACCTAAGCAGTGGAAACGAAGGTTCTGGAAGTCAAGGCACCCTTGATTTCTCTTGCGTGCATTTTCATCTTTGTAGTTTATTCAGCAATAGAGTCTTACATGAAAGTTCTGTGAGTAGCCAAGAGCAGGAGAAATGGTCATAATTGTTTGAGGGTTTATGGGACCGTCCCGCCACCCACGGAACAGCTTCAAAAGAGGGAGTCATTCCGGCATTGCAGACTGTCATTTGCAAGCCTATGGGTGTCTAATAAAGGGCAATGTCCATCTGTTTATAAGGTAATTTTATTTCATCTCTTTGTAAAATGTTAGGATATACTTGTAATGGAAACTTCTCTTTTTTTGTCTTTTTGAGACAGGGTCTCCGTAGCCCCACTCAGTCCTGAACTCAAGACCAGGCTGCCTTGAAACTCACAAGAGATCACCTGCGCTTTCTGCCTCCTAGTGCTGGATTAAAGGTGGTGCCACCATGCCGAACATAATTCATTTTTTAAAGAACTGAATAGGCCGGCACTTGGAGGCAGAGGCAGGCGATCCTTGAGTTCAAGGGCCAGCCTGATCTACAGCAGCGAGTTCAGGACACTGGGGGCTACAGGAGACCCTGTTTTTAGTAATGACCAAAAAAAAAAAAAAAAAAAAAGAGCTGAATATATTCAATGGAGCATATGTTCACACTTATCGCTCATTCATTCATCAGTGATGGTCAGGCTAGATTGTTTCCAATTCCTGACTGTTTTGAAAAGGGCAGCAATGAACAGGCTGAACAGGTATTTCTGTAGGAGGTATAGAGTCTTTGGTATGTGCCCAAGAATGGTATGGGTGTAATCAAATGGTAGCGAATCTTTTTTGTTTTTTTGTTTTTTTTCATTTTATTATTTGTTTTTATTTTTGGTTACCTTTTTGAGACATGGTCTCCTGTGTCCCCCAGGCTCTGTCACTCTGTCGACCCAGGCTGGCTTTGAACTCAACAAAGATCCACCGTTTTTATTTAGTATATGTGTGTATGAGTGTATTTGCATGTATGGTGTGTAAAGTTGGTACTGCTGTTCATGCAAGTCCCTCAAGGTCGAGGAAGCATTGGATCCCCTGACTGGAGTTATGGATGAGTTGTTAGCCACTCATGTGGGTGCTGGGAACTGTAAACCCAGGTCCTCTGCAGGAGCACCAGTCTCTTAACTGGCTGAGCCATCTCTCCAGCTCCATGGTAGATCATTTTAAGTCTTTCTGAGGAATCTCTCACCATGAATTCCATAGTGACACCACCACTCCCACCAGAAGTGGATAAGAGTTCACACTCTTCTCCACATCCTTATTGGCTTTTGTTGTGTTTTGTTTTTGAATTTCGCCATTTATGGTTTTATAAAATTTAAATCTCAAGTGGGTTTTAATTTCCTTGATGGCCTAAAGATATTGAAACATTTAAAAGTATTCTCAGCCATCTTGTGTTTTCACCTTTAGAGAACTCTCTTTTCATCTCCTTGCCACAACTTTTATTTGGGTTGTTTAAGGGTTTTTTTTAATGTTTAATTTTTGAGTTACTTGTGTATAGTCTAGATACTAACCCCTGTCAGAAGATATAACTGATTAAGATGTTTTTTCCATTCTGTAGGATGGATCTTACTCAAAAGTAGTACCACTTTGCTGTACAGAGCTTTCAGTTTAAAAAAGGTCCATTTTGTCAATTGTTGAACTTAGTATTTGTGCTTAGAAGTTCTATTCAGAAAGTCCTTCCTCGTGCCATGTAAATTCCAACTTATTCCCTAAATTCTCCTCTATCTAATTTAGGATAGTGGGTCTTATGTTGAAGTTTCTGATCAATTTCATGTTGTTTTATGCATGGCAAGAGATAAGGATCTACTTTAACTCTTTGATATGCCTAGTTAGACCAGCACCATTTGTTGAACTTGCTGTCTTCTGTTAGTGTGTATTTGGGCTCTTTTGTTAGAAACGCAGGTGGCTGTAAATGTATGCACTTAAATCTGGGGTCCTCAATTCTATTCTATTGATCACAGTGTGTTGGTGAGTTTTTTTTTTTTAGCATGCTTGTTAAAAATAATATGCCAATAAAAAATTTTGTGTTGACTGGAGAATTTGGAAAGAGAATGAATGCCAAATTTACTTTATAGTACAACCGTGCTAATTTCAAGTCTTGTACGAAACGTGGATTACACGTTTGTCAGTACCCTGGACCACGAACTCTATGTAGACTGTGACCACATGACAGTTCCACCCTATCCTAATAATTACTTTATTATTTTTCGTTTGAGGTATTATTCAATTTCGTTTTCAGTACATTTTCTCGTTCCAAGGCTGTGACTTTTTTTATCATTACAGTCCGTTTGGTGTTTCTACTTTTTTTTATTTTTTTTTTTTTTTTTTAGTTGGCACACAGCGTGCTCGGGTTTTATGCGGACGTGGTAGAACAATAATGGAAAACCCTTACCCTTGGTGTCTGGGAGGGTCCAACATCTACCGTGGCTGAAAGCCTAGGATCATGTGTTGGAGTCAAGCGCCATAGTTTGACCCAAAGGTCCACATGACCCAAAAGGAGGTAGGAGATACATTCTAGAGAAACAGCCCTCCCAAGACACGCATCTGGAGTGACAGAGTTTCTCCACTGGTCCCCCACGCAAAGCCCAAACACAGAGGAAAAGCCACTGTTGTACACAATCTGAGACTCAGGGGAGAAGAGTTATGGAATGAGGCTCCAGCAGAGAAGCTAAAACCTAGGCTGCCCCACATTGGGGGTTCTCTCATCTCCATTCTGCTCCATCATCAGACTAACCACCAGAGGGATGTGGAACAGTGGGTCACAGTAGGGGACCAGAGCGCCCAAGCTCATTGAGGGGACCATAGCTCCAGCCCACAGAGGGCAGCACACAGCTCAGATTCACAGAGAGGACCACAGGTCTAGTGCACAGGAGGGAGCCACAGCTCCCAGCCCACCAGGAGGGAACCACAGCTCCAGATTCACATGAAGGGACCACAGGTCTAGCCCACAGTAGTGGGAGACACAGCTCCAGGCTACAGGAGGGGACCAAGCTCAGATTCATAAGACCACACTCGCAGGAGGCAGCCCCACAGCCGTCACAAGGGGCCGCGCCCCAGGAGGGGACAACAGTTCCAGGTTCACATGAGGGGACCACAGGTCTAGCCCACAGTAGGGGAGACACAGCTCCAGGAGTTCCAATGAGGGGCCCCCACAGCTCTAGGCCCACAGAGTGGAGGTACCACAGCTCCGTCACTGAGGGACCACAGCTAGCAAGGAACCAGCCAGTCACAAGGGACAAGCGCAGGACACCACAGCTCCAGGTTCACATGAGGGGAACCATAGTTCCAGCTCACACGAGGGAACAACAACAGCCCTATCTCATGAGAGGGGAAATTTTGCTCTAGGCTCATGGGAGGGACCAATGCTCTGGCTCATGAGAGAACCTACCACAGCTCCAGATTCATGGGAAGAACCAACAGCTCTAGGTTTGTTGGCAGAGGACCACAGCTTCAGGTTCACGCGGACAATCAACCAGGGTGGTAGTGCAATTCGGAGGCACAGGCAGGTGGATCTCTGTGAGTTCAATGCCAGTTTGGGATACATATTGAGTTCTGGGACAGCTGGGGCTGCAAGGAGGCCTTGTCTACACACACACACACAGTCCACACACACACCCACCACACACACACACACACAGTACAGGAGACAATCACAGTTGCAGGCTCATGGGAGGGGACATAACTTCAATTACACTGCGTCTTATTTTCCTGTTTCCGTCACACAGTCCATATGATTATACTGTGTTTAAGCTAGCTAGAGCATTTTGGCTTCTGTGCAGCAAAGGCAGCAGCTGTTGGTTTGAATTTCCACTAGAGGGATGTTAATATTGGAGAGTACCACTTTTCACTTTGCTCAAGGAAACAGATAGATGGGTCCTATATTTGGTTTGTTTTTTTTCTTGGTCAAGGATCTGGGTTTGTTTTTTGTATCTGGTTTTTTTTTTTTTTTGGCCTTTTTGAGACAGGGTCTCCCTGTAGCCCCAGCTGTCCTGGAACTCACTCTGTAGACCAGGCTGGCCTTGAACTCACAAAGATCCGCCTGCTGGTGTCTGGTTTTCATATCTTCCTTCTTGACAAAGGGGAGCCAGTGATGAGACATCTTACTGGAGTCGTGTTTTGCTAAGAGCCTCCACCACCACCATGTTGGCTCTTCAGCTCTTTTCTTTCTTGCCAAGTTCTCTCTTGCCTTTGCCAGGATGTACTCAGTGAGTAAAATCCCCCCCCCCATGGCACCATCAAAGCTGCCAGGTGGCCCTGACCTATCAGTCTAAAAATCATGCTCCCTCAGTCCCTATGAATCAATAATAAAATGCCAAAACTGGAAAATTCCCCATTTGCAGTTTTTCCTTTTAAAAGACCCCCCTCCCCCCTGAGCTTCAGGACTGCTTCTCCCAGCTTGATGTCAGGAGGGTGGCAGTCCAAGCTCAGCTTGAAGTAAAAAGACTCTTTGGATTTACAACAGAGCCGTGTGTCCTGGTGGTCTTTTGGGGGTCCCAATGATCTGGGCATAACATATGGGGGCTCGTCCGGGATCCCCCGGACCCTCAGAACCCTGATCCGAAGAGTCTAATACCGGCCGGTAAGTGTCTCAGTCTTGTCCTGTCTTTTATCTTCTTTGTGCTCTTTGTTTCAAAGACCTCAAGGCAGCGGAAATGGCAGCTATAGTGACCTATGGTAGACGTACTGCTGGATCAAGCCAAAGGGCTCAGAAAGATGTTTCTGACCCGGGGGCAGATGAGGTGCCTGCCAAACAGAAAACATTTTTCAGTGCAAAGGTAGATGAGGTGCCTACCAATAGAAAATGGTTTTAAGTGCAGGGGCGGATGAGGTGCCTGCCCAGGCAAAACCAAGCTCTTGGATTTTTCTATATCTTTGAGTGTTGGTTTGTCTGTTTTGTGTCTCGTGTTGATTGTTCTCTGTGGTTATCAGACTTTGATGGGCATTATGGGACAAACTGCTTCTTCCTAACCCTTCCCTTCTCCAATTCCAATTCCCCAAACCAATGCTGTTTATCCTACAAGGATGGTAGCTGCTCTGGTGACTTCATTAGCAACTTCCATGTGTCTAAGCATGCATCTAAATTTTTGTGCATAGTTGTTTGGTCATTATAATTGTCTCACGTTGGTTCTGTCAAACAAAGTGGCCACTTCAAGTTTTTATGTGCACAGGATCACTCATTTTGGCATGCCAGACTAGATAAGCATGTGCAAACTTTAAAAATTGATATTTAAAAATACATTTAAAGGCCTAAAATTTGGATACTATAGACATCTCTAAATGTATTGTTTCTGAGTCTATCAAATGTTTCACAACAGATGGTAATTTTTATAGAAATTAACCTCTGAGTTGACTGTTTAAGGATCCTATTTTCTAAGATGACATTTTGGGGTTGTGTTTGCTTTCAAAAAGGTAACTTGCTTGCTTTGGAATTATCTATTCTCTTTGAGACCTCTGTGAACCAGATTCAGGGCTGGAAATGAATTATTGAACTAGCTTTTGTTTGGGGTGGGGCAGTTTCGTTGCCCCTTGGAACCGGGTGTGGTGGCACACACCTTTAATCTCAGTCCTTGGGAGGCAGAGGCAGGCAGTTCTTTGTGAGCTCAAGGCCAGCCTGATCTACAGAGCAAGATCCAGGCCAGCTAAGACTAAAGAGAGACCCTGTCTCAAAAAGACAAAAAAAAAAAACAAAAAACATGTATGAGTGTTGGTAATTCCCACATGCATGGAAATTACACATGTGTATGTGACGATTGGTAATTTTCCACCTGAAGTAAATAACATGGGGTTAGAAAAAATAAATACCAGGTAGCTGTCTCCATTGAAATAGTTCTTGGCATTGGGCAGGTCCCTGTCTTATTCCCAATCCCATCTGGTCAGTGGACTGGGCCTTAGGTGTGAGTGAGAGTTGATTTTTTTTTGAGTAAAAGGATCCATCAAGCATATTCATATTGGAGCCAGTAAGGCATATGGGCAAGATAAATGTGAGTGTTTGAGATGGCAGGGGCTTTTTGTCCCTCTATTGGGAGATGTGTAGATGTTTTCTAGGCAGAGAAGGTGTGGAAAGGCTAAACGAGGGATTGGAATTGTGCTGTTTTTTTTTTTTTCCTGATGAAAGAAAGGAGAAGCCTATTCTGAGTCTCTGATGAGGAAAAAGGCAGGTTAGAGATTTTTGTGATGCATCAGCCAGGGCCATTTCTCACCTCTCATCACCTGCACTAGACTTTGGATCCAGACTCCAGCAGGCTTAGCTGGGAAGGTGACCACCTTTGTCTTTAACGACCCAGATAGTTTTAAAAATGTAAAGACCATTATTGTAGAATTTCTGAGTCAGAAACAAATAACTAACCCAATTTAATCCTAAATTAAAAATAGGAAAATTTACCTCACAGCTAGACGACCTCAGCATTGTATAAACTGTGAAGGTTAAAGTGTTGTTATGTTGACTGTTATAACTTAGAGTCATACTTTACTCTGACTTAAGTTTTCATCCCTAATTTAGAGTTTTCATCAAGATGTTAAAATTTAAGTTAAAGGTTTTTTTTTTTAACTAGTTTTAAGCCTAGTTAACATACCTGTTTTTTGTTGTTGTTGTTGTTGTTTTTGTTTTGTTTTGTTTTGGTCTTTTTGAGACAGGGTATCTCTGTAGTCCCAGCTCTCCTGGAACTCTCTCTGTAGACCAGGCTGACCTTGAACTCACAAAGATCTGCCTGCCTCTGCCTATGGAACTGTTTAAATGAATAGGCTTGCATCTAATGCTAATGATTTACTTGATACCAAGTTGATCCCCAAATGAACTGTCATGTGAGTTAACACTGTTAAACATTCCCTTTTATTATTCTTAGAAGATTCACTGGTTTCTTTTCATAAGCAAAATGTACCTCTTCTAGCCAGGCGTGGTGGCGTCCACCTTTAATCCTAGCACTCTGGAGGCAGAGGCAAGTGGATCTTTGTGAGTTCAAGGCCAGCCTGGTCTACAGAGCAAGTTCCAGGACAGCTGAGACTACAGGGAGACCCTGTCTCAAAAAGACCAAAAAAAAAAGGGCACTTTGCCGATGTTTTACTCCTTTTCCATTGAGTTTGAGTTAGGAGCTGTTACCTTGTAACAGATCAGTATTAACATCTAGTTGCTTCACCAGGAAAACAGAGGCTGACCATGAGGCTCTCCATGTGGATGCTGGTCACACTGACTGATGGAGAAGGTATTTTTTGTGGTATTGAGGTGGCAACCTCAGAGACATGTAAAGACTGAATTGAATTTTAAGCTAATGTAAACTCTTGGCAGAGAATGTTTTAATAAATAAATACTTTAGAAGTATTTAAAATATTCTTCCATATTTCAAAATGTAAAATGTAACATGACAGATTTTATGTGTCTGACATTGTGTTTGGGAAGGAAGGGCAGACTTTAGGCCCTTCACAATCAGCTGTTGGAGGCCTGACAAGGCTACTTGAATCCTCATAGACAAAGTCTTTGGCCCAGAAGGAAACTTTAAACAGTTGCTCTGTGAAGCTGTTTGTCATTGACCATTTGCATCCCTGCCATAAAGCAAGTCGCATGGTTGCCTGGATAGATATAGAGGATGGTTAGTCCTGAGATGTTTGAAACTAAGAGCTCAATGTTTATTGAGCATTCCTGTGATTTTTCAAACTATCCCCTGTTTATACTAGTGTATTAGAGCTAACTGTCCCATCTTGTTACATGGGAAATAAATGTTAATTACTTAGTAAATCTGCACAATTAAGGGTTAATCTGTTTATGAATGTTATGTTTCATGGTATTAAAAAGAATATAAAAAGTAAAACATGTTTAAAAGATATTTTTAATAAGGTTTTATAGAAAGATGATAAAAAGTCTATGCAAGAAATAAAAGTGTGAGGAAGTTTGTTGTGACAGGTAAAAAGGACACTATATAAAGAAGCTTAAAGTTATAAGGTTCAGTCAACTAGTTTAAAAATCAAAATGTATACTTAGTCAAGGTTTGTTAAGAGTGTTCAGTTTTTGTCCAAGCATATCACATGGCTTTATATGCATATCACATGGCTTCCCCTGCAATCTTTTCCCTTCAATGAAAGAACCTAAGTACCTTTGATATTGTCAGTTCTTTAATTATTACATATAATTCTGTTTCTCATCACCTGTTAAAGTATTTTAATAAGTTCATAGTTTTAGAATCTAAGGTGCAAGACTTCATCTCAGCCTTGGCAGTGCAATTAATCAGAGCTGCGTGTTTTAAATAATATTTCTAAAGGTGTTTCTTTTACAATGCATGTGACTGTACAACCACTAGGATAAAATCTTTTAAAGGAATGTATGGATAAATGTATGCATGTGTGTGATATTGTTAAACAGCGTATTGAGATCTGTCTGTGTATGATTGCAATGCATGTGCCTCTGCTCAGTACAACCTTTATAAAGTTTCATCACCAAATTTATTTATTAGAAACTTATTTATGAGTGTATGCATGAAGAACTGTTCACTTTTAAGAATTTTTTTTAATTTTTAAAAATTTTTATTTATTTCGGTATGTGTATGAATGTACTGTCTGCATGCAGGTGTGTGCACCCGTGTTGTGCAATGCCGCGGAGGTCAGAAGAGGGTCTCGGATTCCCCTGGAACTGGAGTTCTCCTGGAATTGGAGTTTCAGATGGTTCTCAGCCGCCATGTGGGTGCTGGGGATCGAACCTGGGTCCTCTGTAAGAGCGGTCGGTGCTCTTAACCGCTAGGCCATCTCTCCAGCCCCCCACTTTTAAGAATTCTATAATGTAAGTATGACATGTAAAAGAAATTGTGTTCTACCTCCGGGTACTAAAGACCTTGTTACAGTCTTAAGTGAAGCAGACATATATAAATACAGTTACCCATACATAATAAAATTGTTTTATATATCTGTTATTCTTTGCACATGTTACTTTTAATATTTTTAAGAGAAATTAGGTTTTACTTCCGGTGACCACACGGACAGTCCGAGTGTAACCAATTTGGGTGAGCCCTAAGTATTATCTGCCTGCTGCTGGTAGGTGACAATGCCCCCCCCCCTTCATTTTCCTTTTCAAAGCTATAATTCAAAATCTGGGGACAAGTGACATGGCCTTCATTTGAGAAGGTACTGGTTTTAACCTCTTTATTATCTTGGGTTTGTTTCATGGGCCATGTTAGAACCTTTTGCCTTGCATGGTTTAAATCATTGTACTTTGAGTACCTAAATGACCTTCATAGACCTTAAAGAACAAATTGTGGGACTTACTGCATAGGTTTAATGTCAACTTGGTACACCTGAGCTGAGATACCTCAATAATTGCCTTCATTGGACTGGCCTGTGCCCATTGTGGGCGATGCCATTCTGGGCNACAATAGGCTGAATATGAGCCAGCAACACAAGCCAGTAAGTAGCATCCTTTCCTAGCCTGTGCTGCAGCCACTACCAGGCTCCTACCATGAGCTGGTAGGAGCCTGGTAGTGGCTGCAGCACAGTTAGGTTCTATTCTATTCTAACTATTATTAGTTAGAATATTTTGCTACAGCAATTAAAATTTTATTAATAGTGCTTAAGTCAATGTTCAAGCTTTACTTAGGAGTTATATGATAATTAAAGTACCAAATTAATTCAAATAATCCTCTTGGAAGTTTAGCAACCACACTTAAAGCTCCAATATGATTTGGCAAGAGGGATTTGAAGGGACAATATTTTGGCCCCTACCCTCTGAGGTCAACTTGGGTCCTAGGGTCCTGCATGTGCAACTTTGTAAATGTCCCGTGGCAGTGAGTCACCAGTTGTCCTGGGCCAGGGTGGTCCTGGAGATTCACTTAAAAAGGACTTCATCCAGCCAGTGTCCAGTCAAGGGAGGAAAGTCTATATAGAGGAGAGACTCCTTATGCTTCAAAGGGAAGCTCTGGTCAAGCAAGGCCTGACTTTGTCCTCACATAGATGGAACTGGTGAAGAGAGCTAGGCGCAAGGCCTGAGTGACCCCTAAGGACCAGAACCTCAACTGACCTTAGCACCAAAGCAAACTTCATTTATCGGAGCTAACTATGTGGTTTTAAATACTCCAACAGGAACTGTAATCTAAAGACAAAAATAAAATAGGTTATCAGAAAGATAGATACAAGACCTAGTGTGCCAAGTTAGGAATCTACTGTGTCATGTTAGAAAATATCTCAGAGATAGATGGCAGATTTAATGCGCCATGGCAGAAAAAAACATATTTTATATTCTCATGGTTATGGCTCTCATTCTGGAGCCCTGTGTACTAAAGCTGGCCCTCATTCTAGAGCTCTGTGTACTAAAACTTTTTTCCAATTCCTCAAACCAGGGTGTGGGTCCTCTCTCCTTCTGCAGACCCTAGACAGGGGTCTTCCAATTGTTAATGCACCCAGCACTTCAAGATAATTTGGCTCAAAAAGCTAGATTCTATCTTCCTGAACCAACTGCATGCAGTCCAAAAGAAGACAGTTTGGATGGACTTGTTACCTAAGGGAAAACTCACACTGTGATGATTGAAAATTCCTGGAAAGCAGATGCTGAGTCCAGACACCATGGACAAATAATCAGAAGAAAAGATAAATAATGAAACCCCTCATTGAGAGATTCCAGTGGACTTTTACATGGGACATTTAATTCGCCATGTTCCTCTCTTGGTTCCCTGCCTAGAAGATGTACCTAGCTACTCTTGCCTTACAGGCACTGGCCAAGAATTTTGTTCTCTCTGTAACTATACTTCTTGGGGTCTTTTAGATAGATCCACTGAGCAGGTACCCCAGTCACCACCTCCTACGCCCCATTTCAGCATGGAATAAGTCAGAGCAGTTGGCTCTTCCCTCTTGGCAATTGGGGTAACCTCCTCAGAGGGTAATGTGTTAAAAGTAGGAGCTAAAAGATTGGCTAGTCAGTTTAGGGTCAAGACCCCACCCCAAGGGCCAGTTTCTTTCTCAGCTGAGAGCTGAGGACTCCCTGGATCTGCCAGTGGACCTATCCTTCTGGTTGCTCTGACTCGTGGCTCATTCGTCCTTAACTCACTTGTCAGTTTTATTGACCAGCAGGTGCTTGCATCCTAAACTGACTGGTGGTCTTCATGTTCATGAAAGAACGATTAGGAGCCATACAACTGATGGCTCTCAGGTCGGACCACATCAGACTTGACCAAAACGGTATAAATGATAATTATTCAGACAGGAAGCCATATGATGATGACATCCAAATGGAGTGAATATGTTAAAATAAAGAGACCAAGATTGGTCTCTAGAGTACCCACAGAAATGGGGGAATGTAAAGAGGGACCAGTTATAAGGGAACAAGATAGACTCCATTTTTCTGTTTTTGTGGAAACACACCATCTGAGAAACTGCCCCCCATCCTCAGATTCCAGGAGAAACCACAGAATATCTCAATAGCTAACAGGGAAGGACCAAAGGTTGTTTGCTGAAAATAACTAACAGGGAAAGACTGAAGTTAAACATGTTTGCTCTTCCACCAGGATGTACTCAGTGAGTAAAATCCTCCCCACCCCCATGGCGCCACCAAAGCTGCCAGATGGCCCTGACCTATCAATCAAAAACTCATGCTTCCTCAGTCCCTATGAATCAATAACAAAATGCCAAAACTGGAAAATTCCCCGTTTGCAGTTTTTCCTTTTAAAAGACAACCCCCCCTCCCCAGCTTCAGGACCGCTTCTCCCAGCCTGCTGTCAGGAGGGTGGGGGTCCAAGCTCAACTTGAATTAAAAAGACTCTTTGTATTTACATCAGAGCCGTGTGTCCTGGTGGTCTTTTGGGAGTCTCAGTGATCTGGGCATAACACTAAGTTTTGACAAAATTATATAAAGAAAGTATGTTGGAGAAAAGCTAGACTCTTCAACAAATGGTACAGTATAAACTGGATATCTACATGTAGATGAATACAGCTAGATCCCTATTTCTTTTTTTTAATATTTATTTATTTATTTATTTATTTATTTATTTATTTATTTANGAGTCCATTGGAAGTATTGTTCCACATTTTTGTTCTTCATCCTAGACAACACAGCCTCAATACTCACCAGGAGAAATGGCTTCCGGAGACAGGAGCAGTCCGTTTACTATTTGCCAATTTTCATTGTGGACAGTGGATCCCCCTCACTGAGCAGCACCAACACACTAACCATCCGTGTCTGTGACT
This sequence comes from Rhizomys pruinosus, assembly GCA_009823505.1. Taxonomy (NCBI): domain Eukaryota; kingdom Metazoa; phylum Chordata; class Mammalia; order Rodentia; family Spalacidae; genus Rhizomys; species Rhizomys pruinosus. The sequence continues at coordinate 628,803 of VZQC01006291.1, read as the reverse complement.
GTGATGCAGATGGCATAGCCCAGACTTGTAATGCAGAGGCCTATGTTCTTCCTGCCGGCCTCAGTACAGGAGCTCTCATAGCAATACTTGCCTGTGTCTTGACATTATTGGGTACGTACCATTTTCAGTACTATCTTTGTAGTAGCAGTTAAAAAATCACTACAAATCACAAATTTTCTATTTTTTTCATTTCTATAAAAAGTTTCTTTACATGAACATGTAAAACTTCTAGGCTTCTTAAGTAATGCTACTTGGATACTCTTGTAAAATGGTTGAATTCATGTTATAACACACATAAGTTAATATCAATTTATTTTAAAAAATAGCACTGAGGGCCTGGGGAGATGGCTCCCTGAGTAAGAACTCATATCACTCTTGCAGAGAACCCAAGTTCAGCTTCCAGTGCCCACATTGGGCAGCTCACAATTGCCAGTAAGTTTAGCTAGAAGGATATCTAAAGCCCTCCTCAGGCCTCCATGTGAGCTAAACACAAATGGTCGCATACCTACACACACAGATGCTTACATACACATCACTAAAAAATAAAAACAAATCTCATAGAAAACAGTGAGGAATTTTCAATAACTGTGAAGATTATTTTCAGTATTTCATTGGAAATTAATCTTACCCTATTTCTTTGCTCTAAGAATAATATCCATAGCAGCTATGTTGGACTAGAAGCCATGTTTTCTGCATTATTTTGTTAATATGCTTATTTTTGAAAGTATGGCATGACAAATTTTGTCAGAAAATAAGGCCATTAGATTTTTTTATATCATTTTCAGATTTTAAGAGCCTGAAATAAGAACAACAAAAACATTATAATTTCCTCAATACTCATATTTGACTGTATTCTCTATGATTAACTTATTTGGTTAAACAAGATTTATAACTCATATTAAAATTACTGTTGCATAAGAGATTATACAGTATCCTTTTAAAAATTGGGTAACATCCAACATGCCCATTGAGTAATGAATGAGTCTATTCCAAAGCAACTTTATCCTTCACGTTGTAACTTCTTGCAAGGACAACAAGTACTTAACATTGCGCCTGTGACTGTGCTATGTCTTTTCTTGGGGTTTAATGGAATTAGCAAATTCATTTATAGCATATTTTTTAAAAAGCAACATATATAGACCCTGTCTCAAAAAGACCAAAAAAAAAAAAAAACAACAAAAAAACAAAACAAAAAAAACCCAAACACAAAAAAGAAGAAGATTCCTCATTACTGGCTCCTCCCTGGCCTGGGAGAAAGATGTGAAGGCCAAAGACACCAAAAATATCTGTGATCCTTTGGGCCCCTACAGCGTGCAATGGTCCCACATTCCTTCGGCTGTAGATGGATGGTGGAGTAGGGTGGTGCAGGGCTTCCTTATGTTTGGCAGTATTTTCAGCCTTCTCTGAGTGGATGCATTATTCATGGCCCTGCTCCCCTGAGGTCCCAGTGCGTGCATGGCAGTGGCTTTGCCTTTGTGTTGGGCTTGCACTGGGGACAGGGGAGGTGTCTGTCATTTGTAGATTCTGGTCTTGGAGGACTGATTCTCTAGGATGGACTTCCCACCTCCCCTGAGGACCAGCTGTGGTCTACACTCCACTAATGGTCCTGGGGATCCAGGCCTTGATGTTGGACGTCTTCCATTCCCAGGCACCAGGAGGTTTGCCATTATTTTTCTATTACTATTCTACAGTCCTCGTGAGCCTTCACCTATTTTCTATAGGAAATATAAAACACCTAATTGAACTTCTAGAGATAAAAGTCAGTCTTGGAAGTTTAAAAAAGAAAGAGAAAGTACTGTAATAACTAACAGATATAAATTCTCAAACTAAAAATACATACTTGTATTTTAGGTTGTAAATTCACAATTCTACATGTCTACTATAATTTTTAATATTATTTGCTGACAAAACTGTCAGCAAATAATATTAAAAATTATTGGGCTGGAGAGATGGCTCAGTGGTTGGGAGCACCGACTGCTCTTGTAGAGGACCCAGGTTTGAGTCCCAGCACCCACATGGTGGCTAAGAACTGTCTTTAGCTCCAGTTCCAGGGGAATCTGACACCCTCTTTTGACCTCCACGGCATTGCAGGACATGGGTACACTAACTTACATGTGGAGAGTACACGCATACACATAAAAATTATTTAATAATATAAATGATATTACTGCCAAGCTTCAACAATAATCTTCAGTTTGTCACTGTTGCTATAATGTCGTTTGGCCATTCACCCCTTTCCAAACTCTCTAACCTAAACTAAGTTTTTAAATGTAACCGTGTCACTTCTTAAAGAAAGCTATACTAGTGAAATATTTTAAAATTAAGAAAAGAAAATAAGTGACAACAAATTCTGACAAAAAAGGGGAAAATAACAATCTATGCCCTGCTATTGGGGATTTACATTGATGCAGCTACTATGGAAATCAGTATGGCGGTTTCTCAAAAAAAAAAAACAACAACAAAATTGAACTACCATATAATTCCAGTATACCAATTCTTATGATTATAACAAAAGGAAGTAAAGTCAAAGCTACTTTATGACAGGAGCACTCACACTTCCAGGTTTGTTGCTGCACTACTCAAAACATCTATACAGAATCGAGAGAGAGAGAGAGAGAGAGAGAGAGAGAGAGAGAGAGAGAGAGAGAGAGAGAAAACAGAGACAGAGACACAATAGAGTTTTATTCATCTGTAAAGAAGAAAGAATATCCTAGCTGGGCAAGGTGGCACATGGCTATAATCTCAGGACTTGGGAGGCAGAGGTAGGTGGATATCTGTGAGTTCAAGGCCAGTCTGGTCTAGAGTGAGTTCCAGGACAGCTGGGGCTACAGGGAGAAACTGTCTCAAGAAAGCCAAAGAGAGAAAAAAAAAGGGAAAAAAAAAAAAAAAAAAAAAAGGCCAGTAAGGAGAAAGAATATCCTTTGGGCGAAGAAGATGGATAATACTGGAGGATTTTGTCAACGTGAAGCTATTGGCCAGATCAGAAAGGACGAGTACGCATGTATTTGTTCCTATTCTCTCTTCAACATAGCATCTAGGTTGAAGAGAAAGAAAAGAGGAGAGAGACGAGAGAGATGAGAGAGAGAGGAGAAATCTAGAGAGAGAGGAGAGAGAATATCTTATGTCACATATAGGGTAAGAAATGGAATGTAGACTGTGTGAAGGGAGAAAGTCAGCTGAGGTAAGGTGGGGTGAAGTACAATAGAGGATAAGGAGAGGGAACCAGACAAAATATTTTCTCATGTAGAATCTAGTTTTAACTATGTATCCACATGACAAGAAAACAGAAAGGGAACTATTTAGGGGAGGAAGAGAAATGAGAGTGAGGAGAAAGAACAGGAGAGAGTGAGAGGGAACAAATAAGAAGATTGCGCGAAGTAGACACAGTTAAACATATGGTTATCTTGTGCTTTTAATGGCTTGACAAAAGATAAACCCGAGGAGGTAACAAGTCGGGTTTAATCATTCATTTTGTTTCCTATCCTTGTCTGATAGGGAAAGTTAGTTTGAAATGACTATTGGCTTTTCTATTCCTTGGGCTCTTTTTTTTTTTTTCCTCTCTCTGTGAACCTAACCTCAGGCTACTCATCCTATTTTATAGAAAGCCATGCTATCCAGTTGTGGAATCACAAATCAATTAAGATCTTTAAATTTGTGGAAATTTTGATTTGTGGGATACCTTTATTATGATAAATTGATTGAGTGTTACTCTTCATTCCTTTGCCAGTATTTGTTTTTCATCGTTGATTGCATTTAAAAATCATGTTGCTTTTTTTTATTTAATAACATTTTTTTTTGATATTGATGCTTTTGTGGCCATTTAGTACATCACTTTCCAATGCAGTTTCAGGCATATCTCTCCCTTGGCCTCTCCGACTTTCTCCCCCCACCTCGCCACTCCACCCAGAGTCATGATATCCTGCCCATGACCTGTGCCTGCATATCTTCTCTCAGTTCTTTTTCCTTTTTGGTGCCATTTTTTAGCTTATACAGTGCATAATCCATGAGTACAAGCATCCTTCATGTAAAGACCAATTTCAGGCTGTTGTGCCCAAACACCCACAGCCCCACCCTTCCAGCGGGGGGTGAGGGGTTGTATGTTCAATCAGGTTAATCAAATTGAGGGTCCCAGACTGACATTGCTGGTAGTTTCACCATTCTGGCCCCCAATCGGAGCCCTTACAGTTCTACACGCCCCCTCTTCCGGCAGATTTTCGCCTGGGCTGTGAGAGAAGGGGCCAGCAGGTGGATTGAGAAGCAGAACAGTTTTCCCCACGTCTGGCCTCGTGGAGGTGCTGTCTTGGGATCTGTTCGAATATCTGGCTGTTTCCTTTCATGGCTGACAGTCTGTCCAGGAGCAGAACCTTCGATCCTACTATGACAAGCAAAAGCAATTAGATATATAAGGTACTTGGAGCAGCGAATTAACAGGCTATGTAGCGTTACTTTTATTAGACAGATATGTTTAGATGAGATGTTGTGCCGTACGAAACTACAATTTTTTTCCTAGTGTAAAGTATGACGGTGCGTCTACTTGTGGCTAGTAGTGATAGTCTCCCAACTCTGTAGAGGATGTATGTTGTGGCATCAGCCATGGTTCATTCCTCCAAGGAGAGAGCCAAGTAGCGCAATGTAGATTTGGAGTATATACAGGCATGATGGCGCCTATCTGCTGCACATCTTCCGAGGGCAGGTGAGGGGTGTGAAGCTGGTGCTGACGGTGTGATGTCTTGCTTTGACTCAAGGAGGACCGCATATTTGCTTTATTGGGTTTGTGGCCTTGGTAGACCACTCTCTGGTAAGTCTAGAGGCCATCTGTACACTTGCATGTGTGGTCTCAATGCATCTTTCCCATGTTAACGTCAGGTCTTCAGCAGCAGGGCCTTATCGCCTCTCTTCTTGCAGGTATCCCAGTTTAGAGGCAAGGAGCCTTTACCTTTTGTGGGGCCTTAGATCCCCTGGCCAACATCTCCCTGGTGGAATAATCCATTACTGATGTCAGAGCTCCTGTATTGATATATTTTGAAAAAACTAAAAATCACTTCTTTTTTGTATTTCATAATTTCATGATAATGTTTCTGTACGTGAATTTATTTTACCAACATTGCCCAGAATGTGTTGGACTTTATGGTAATGAATATTTTTATATATAACCAATTCAAAAATAGCATCACATTGTTTATTTTTGACCGGTACCTCTCCCATTCTTTTTTTTTGTGAAATTCTTTTTTTTTTTAAATTTATTTCTGTATGTGTATGAATGTACTGTCTGCATGCAGGTTTGTGCACCCGTGTCATGCAGTGCCGTGGAGGTCAGAAGAGGGTCTTGGATTCCCCTGGAACTGGAGTTCCCATGGAATTGGAGTTTCAGACGGTTCTCAGCCGCCATGTGGGTGCTGGGGATCGAACCCAGGTCCTCTGTAAGAGCGGTCGGCGCTCTTAACTGCTAGGCCATCTCTCCAGCCCCCCTTTTTTTGTGAAATTCTTATTTCAATACATTGGATTTCCCTCTCATTAAAAAATATTTTAACATTTATTTATTTCTATAGTAGTGTGTGTGTGTGTGTGTGTGTGTGTGTGTGTGTAGGTGCCATTACAACAGCATGCTTGTGAAGTTTGGAGGACATATTCCAGGAGTCACTGCCTCCTTCCAGCAGGCTTGCTTTTTGGGCTCCTTTATCCTCTATGCCATCCTGCCACCTCATAAAACCAAATTTTTGATTCCCCTTTTTTGGACAGGCATTTTTAATAAGTTTTAAATGATTACAAATTATTAGAGAAATGAAAGCATAACCAAACCAAGTACTCAATGTAAAAGCAAGTATATTTGAAACCAAAGTGGATAGAACATTAAAATGTACTCATTAAAATAAAAAATCTGGGTGTCTTTAATCCCAGTACTTGGAAAGCAAATTTCTGGAAGATCAAGAATATGCCTGGTCTACACAGCAAGTTTCAGGCCAGCTGGGTCCATACATTCACACACACACACACACACACACACACACACACACACACAGGCACACACTCACAAAATAAAAATAGTTCTGTTTTATGAAGTCTCAGGTATCTAATTCTGCTATTTGTTGGCAGCTGACTTCTGCTTCTCAAATACTGTTTCCTGACATTTAAAAAATAAATCTTTAATTTTAATTTTATTTTAAAATTATTTGTTATTTTTATTTTATGTGTATGAGAGTGTATTGCCTACATGTAGTAGGTGCACCCTTGTTGTGCAATGCCTGCAGAGGTCAGAAGAGGGTGTAAGATCCCTAGAACTGGAGTTACAGATGGTTGTTAGCTGATATGTGGGTGCTGGCAATTGAACCCAGGTCCTCTGCAGGAGAAGCCAGTGCTCTTAACTGCTGATCCATCTCTCCAGCCTCTATTATTGTTTTATGTGTATGAGTGGTTTTTCAGACATTTCTGTAAGTACACCATATGTATGCAATGACTACACTGGCCAGTAGAGGCCATCAGATCCCCTGGAACTGGAGTCATGGAGTTGTTAGCTGCCACGTGGTGCTGCCATGTGGTGCTGCCATGTGGTGCTGTAAACCAAACCTGGGTCCTTTGCAAGAGCATCTAGTGCTCTGAACTTCTGAGACATCTCTCCAGTCCAAATGTTTCCCTACATTTTTGCATTGAATCTTTTATTAGAGTAAATATTACATGTTCTGTCTCTGGACCCTTTACAAAGGTTGGACTTTTTAGTTTCTTTTTTCTCTATTTTTTCCTTTTTTTGTATTTTCTCTTCCTTCCTTCCTTCCTTCCTTCCTTCCTTCCTTCCTTCCTTCCTTCCTTCCTTCCATTTTTCCTTTCTCTCTCTCTCTCTCTTTTTGGTGACAAGGTGTTAGGGGTTGAACCCAGGGCCTTGAGCATTCTAGGCAAATGCTTCACTAATGAGCTACAACCCACCCTTCATTTCAGATCCCAATAGGTATCCCAACAGGTTTAGTAATCAGGATCATGTTTTTATTTCAAGTTTGACCTTTTGGGGGTAGGAATGTGGCTCAGTGACAGCACACACTTAATATATTTGAGGCACTGGCTCGACCCTCAACATCAAAGAACACCCCCCCCAATGTATATGTATATTTGAGCTATAGATTCCCAGACCATGAGGGCAGGGGATTTTTGTTCTCTAAGCTTGTGTAATCCAGCTAGGAATGGTTAAGGATGAACCAGTATTCCCACTCCACATTCCAGATGGAGAAATGTAGCCTATTGTTTGTCTCTGTGCCAGAGAGAAGATCTTTTAAAAAACCGTTTTGTTAAAAATGTAGCTCAGTTCTGTCCTCACCGTTGGCAGGCTCTATTCTGAGCCCTTACATGTACTGGTCAAACTCCACAGGTCACCAAGACTGGCAACTGCTTCCTGGGGATCCATAGTGTCAGTTGATATTCCTACACTTCTGCCTTTTTAGTCTCTGTTTTTGAGAGAATGACATAGAATACAAAAGACACCAGACTAACTTTCCTGTTTAGATATTTGTATCCAAAAGTTTAATGTATTTCACTGAGAATTTCATTTTTTTTTCCTCTGTCTATGCCAACATGCACAGGGGCCTGGGGGAGGCGTCAAGTTATCCATTGTGCCATCCAGAATGCTTCATGCTCCTCCGATTTATTTCTTCTGAAAGGTTTTGATTTTATGAAAATTATATATATAAATAAAATAAAGTTTATGTGTATGTGTGTATGTTTGTCTGTTTGTGTATGTGGCACGTGGGTGCAGGTGCCCAAAGAGGACAGTAGAAGGCATCAGATCCCCTGGAGCTGAAGTAACAGGTGGTTGTGAGCTGCCTGATGTGAGTGCTGGGAAGAGAACTTTGGTCCTCTGGAAGAACAGCAAGCACTCTTAACCACTGATCATCTCTCCAGCCCCCTGGCCATTTATTTCCTATGGTATTTTTAAATTTAATGTTTTGAACAAGCAACTTATATGTCAGTAGGACTACACGGTGAAATGTTTTTTTCATATTCCTTCATTCAGCCCCATTTTCATTCTTTATTCTTGCCACATTTTCTTTTGAAATATTTTATTATGTTTATTTATTGATGATGATGATGATGATGATGATGATGATGATGTGTGTGCATGTCCTTGTGCCATGGTACTCATGTGGAAGTCAGAGAAAAACTTGGTAACTTGGTTGTTCTTCCAATCATGTGGGTCCCAGGGCTCACACTCAGTTCATCAGGCTTTGGGGAAAGTGCTTTTCACGATCTCATCAACTCTCATGCTATATTTGAAAACAATTTTTATAAAGCTTTTTTTTTCCCTGGAACTCACTATGTAGACCAGGCTGGCCTTGAACTCACAGAGCTCCGCCTGCCTCTGCCTCACGGGTGCTGGGATTAAAGGCATGTGCCACCATGCCGACCCAATTTTTATAAAGCTTTTAAAAAATTTTTGAATTCAGTGCATATTTTACAATGTGGAACTATTTATTGTGCAGCCTAATAATTTAAGATGTGTTAGAGAGTGAGGTAATCTGGGAAGAGTAATTTCCTGACAAATGTGTTAAAAGGACCAATGAAAGCATGGCAGACCAAAGAGGACCTTTATGTGATATTTAGAACCCATGTGCATATTTCTGCTAAATAAAATGCTTTTGCTGAACATTTATATAAAATACTGCATGAACTGTGTATTAATGACCATTTCTTGAAAAGATAGATTTATAAACAAGAAGTCAGATTTAGTATAAGGTTTCTTGGGATACACATACAGTTCAGAAGAATTTTGTTCAATGGCAGCCATGGAGAAAGAAAGGAGAACACGTTGCCTAGTCTTGAGCTGCTAGGGATAAAAAGACCACACAACAGAATTACATGGCTACTTCATCCTTAAGATGGCACTCTAAACTCACATTTCCTTTGTAGAAAATGATACACAAAAATAACAGATTGATCAGAAATGTCTCTAATATCTTGTCAAATAAACTAGAAAGTCTTGTGGCCAGGCGTGGTGGTGCACGCCTTTAATCTTAGCACTCAGGAGGCAAAGACAGGCTGATCTCTGTGAGTTCAAGGCCAGCCTGGTCTACAGAGTGAGTTCCAGGACAGCTGGATCACCAGGGAGACTCTGTCTCAAAAAGAAAAAAAAAAAAAAAGAAAGTCTTGTGCTGTAGGCTTGGTGTCTTAAGTTCTTGTATGTATCATATTGTTGTTGAGTATTTTGTTGTTGCTTTGTTTTTGACACTGAGTCTCATGTAGCTCAAGATGGCCTGGAATTCTTTACACAACCAAGGATGACTTTGAACTCCTGCTTCTTCTTCCTCCAACCTCCCAAATTGGTAGAATGTTAGAATGGCAGGTGTGTGCCACAATGCCTAGCCTACCATTATCCTCTCTTATTCTTCCTAGCAACTACTCTACCTCATTTTGCAGAGTAGGAAAATGACTTAGAGAGAGGACAATAATGAGTTGCTGCCAATGACATAGTTTGTAAGTGGCAGAGCCAGAATTTTCATGGAGACAGCCTCCATCAGGAGAATGAACCTAATTCCTGAGCTATGTTACCTCTTTACAGTGATCCATATGTCAGAAATGGGAGTGGTATTAGAATCCTCAGTTATGGAAATTTATTTTTTTCCAGTTCTGGTTGTGCAGGGAAACATACAAGTCCCATACATGGGACTGAGAAATCAGGAACCCAGGTCTTATCCCTCCCATAGTAAGGCAAGAAAGCACCCAGACATCAGGAATGCTGCTGCTCTGGGGGTCTCTGCTGTCCCTCTCTATGCGAGGGACCAGATGCTCCTTTCATAGACCTGGAGCATATGACCACATCATATTTCACACTCTGAACTGGGCTGGCTGGTTCGCATCTCTATTTTCACTACTAATTGGTGAGCATCTTCATAACTTCTATGCTTGGCAAAATGCCCAGAGGATAGCTATCTTAAGAAATCACTGCTGAGCTTTATCTTCTTCCATACTGAACACAACCCTGTACCAGAGGCACTATGTATCTGCTCCTTCCCTCCCTTCTATACATAATCTCCACCCCAGATGGCAAATTATAAGAGAGAAGGCAATCTGCATGAGAAGGCAGTTTCTATTTGAAGCACTTGAATCTTAGGTAGTGAGTGCTGAAAATAGGAATAAATGCAAAGACTGGGCATAAATTGCTAAGTGTCACATAGTGACTAGTATGCTTCCCACCCCCCCCCCACACCCCGGGCACTTTTAAAGCCTCAAAAACTATACCGTGCTTACCATATGTCATATTTTCATTCACGTGAAATATAGTTAAAATGAATGTTCAGGGCCATTTGGAGAGGAAAGTGAAGAGTCAAACAGCAGAACCCTGCATAGGAGCATAAATGAGGGAAGGTGAGTCAGTCAGCTCACTTTCACCTCCTCTAAGAACATCAGGTTGTTTCTTAGCAACTGCTCTTAATAACGACCTCTTTCCTTGCTGCCCTAAATTAATACTCAGCACCTGAACCTATACTCTCCTCCACACTGATGTCCCAAGCAATTTTCTTGGTTTGGCAAAGTTTAAAGCTCTTTGTGTGTGTATGTATGTGCATGTGTGTGAGTGTGTGTGTGTGTGTGTGTGTATTATAAGTTTTGGTGTGTGTGCGTATCTGTGTATGTGTATCATGTGTTGGAGAGGAAAATAAGGACTTAAGCAGCAATTGGGATATTTTAGCAAAGAGTCTGGCTGGAGTTTGCCCACAGCCCAAATGCTTGCCTGAGGCTAAATTGAAAAGCAAGGACTAATTTATTTGGCAGAGAATATTTCAAGACAGCCTAACATAGAAATGGTCGCATGACTATTAATGGTGAAAATTATACAGATCTACAATGAAGAAGAGCAAATGGGGCAGAAAGAAACACAGAATGTAGCTGAGCATGGTGGTCCACGCCTTTAATCCAGCACTCCAGAGGCAGAGGCAGGTGGATCTCTGTGAGTTCAAGGCCAGCCTGGTCTACATTGTGAGTTTCAAGACAGCTCAAAACAAAACAACAACAAAAAAAAAAAAAGAAAGAAAGAAAGGAAGGAAGAAAGAAAGAAAGAAAGAAAGAAATGCAGAATATACAGTTTGGATAAAAAAAAGTGCACTAGGAAGATTAATGTTAGAGCCAACACAAGTGCTGAAAGAGAGGATCCCTTTGATAAGGAGATTAAAGTGATTAAGCAGAGGACTAAAGATTAAACAATGGAAAGAGTACTATCAGGGCAAGACCATGCCCAGCTAAGCCTCCAACTTTTGAAAGGAAAATGCTGAAGTGGTTTTCTACTTCAAGAAGTCCAGGGCAGAGGAAAGTTTTGAATGTGGTTGAAGTAGGCCAGGGTCTATCCCGAACTTTCAGCCAAACTTGGCAGTGTAATTCATGTGGTTCTGGCTTTAGAGGCATGAAAGATGCAAGAGTGAAGGGGTCATCATCTCTTCTTCCTCCGTTTCGGAAAGCCACGGAAATTAGGCAGAGGGCAGCAGGGGCTGCCCTGCGTAAAGAAGGCTTCGATAGGCCATTGAGTGAAGCTGTGAAGGTGAAGTCTGGTTGGCAGCGGAGACCCCAAGAAGACATTCAAGATGCCAGAGCTGGGAGATATTTGCCAAGGAGAGCTGCATACAGGGAGTGGTATTGGCCTAAGAAAGAGATGTATGTAGCACACAAACCTGCGAGAGCTGAGCCATCTAAGCCCTTTAGAGGTAAAGACCCAGAAGTCACACATGGAGCTACTATATTTGGTGTTTTCCCTGCTCGTTTTTGGTCTTGTTTTGGTCCAGTATTTCCTCACTGTGCCTCTATTCCTCCCTTTTGGAATGGGAGTGTGTATTCGGTTCCACTATATGTTGGGAGTATGTAATTTTTCTTTTGATTTTACAGGCGCTTACAGTTAAGAGATTGTCTGAGTCTCAGAATAAATTTTAGACTATAGATTTTTTTTTCAATGTTATCCGTCTCCTCTCTCTCTCTCTCTCCTCTCTCGTTCTAATGGTGTATGATGTACTGTCTGCATGTAGTTTGTGCACCATAGTCATTCAATGCTCAGAGGTCAGAAGAGGGCATCGTGGATTCCCCTGAACTGGAGTTAAAGAACGGTTCTTAGCCACACATCGTGGGTGCTGGGGACAAACCGCAGGTCCTCTGCAAGAGAGCACCTGTGGTGCTCTAAACCACGTGAGCCATCCGTCTCAGCCCCTAGAACTGTAGAATTTTGAATAGTATTTAAGATTGGTTTAAAGACAATGGAGACTCTTTTTTTTTTTTTTTTTTTTTTTTTTTTTGGTCATTTTTTGAGACGCGTCTCCTTTATTCCCACTGGCCTGGAGCTTTCTACTATAGACCATGCGCTGGCCTTGAACTTCACAGAGATCCACTAGCCTCTCATTATCCCCGTCCCCTTTCCCAGTGCTGGGAGATTGTAAGGTTGGAAGTAAATGCTAAATGGTCATCTATGCCTCTTTATAAGGTCATATGAGGCCCTATTGGGGGGCGGCAGGGAGTGGAATGTGTTGTGTTCTGAAGGAGAATTCCCCCATAGGCTCCAAGTAATTTGGACATTTTTGTCCTCACTTGGTGGTTGCTGTTTGGAGATCTTAGAAGGTGTGGCTCATGCATGGAGAAACTCATCACTGAGGCAGGCTTAGAGAGTTCAAGAGCCTCACAATCTCAGTCCACTCTCTGCTGCTCTCTGTGCCCTTGAAGATGTAAAGCTCTGCATTTCTGTTCCTGCTCAGGCACTTCCTCCTGGCCATACCTCCCTGCAATGATGGACTCTATTCCCTGGAACCAATAACTGATAGCCTCAAGTATAACTCCTTCATTTTATAAAGTTCCCTCGGTCAAGGTGGTTCATTTGCAGCAATAGAAAAGTGACTAGCCGGCATGGTGCACTGCCTTTAATCCACAGTTACTTGGGAAGCAGAGGCAGGTGGATCCTCTGTGAGTTCAAGGCCAGCTGTGGTCTACATAGAGCTCCACAGGACGATCTGTACTGGAAAAGAGACCCATCAGATCAAAAATTACCAGCAAAAAAAAAAAAAAAAAAAAAAAAAGTGACGAATTTCTCGCTGTAGAAATAAGGGCTGCCCTAACTAGCTCATAAGGGCTGCCCTAACTAGCTCCATTTTGGCTATAACAGCCATTTTTAGATATCCTTGTGTCTGTTGGAATTGACGTAGTATTAAGAAATGCCTAGTCACAAGCTTCTCCCCTCCACCCACTGCACTGCTTGTAGCTAAAAGGTAACCACTGGAATGTATGGCCAGAGGTCTGCAACCAAGCATCAGACGCCAGCTGCCCTAGTCTCAGAAGTGCCCAGAAAAGGTCAGTGACTTAAGGTGCCAAGATTAGCTAATAGGCCCACCCCCTGGTACCAATAGTAACTGACATCTTTCAAATGGACAGGGAGGAGGCTGGTCCAATTAGAAACTGCCCAGTGCATTGAACTCTGTTTAATCCAATGAATTTTAAAGTTAACAAGCCCGTTCTGTACCTCCTCCTGGATTCTGTATAAGAGGCCCACGTGCCTGTGGGCCAGAGTTGCTGCTTTCTGGTTTGCATGCTGAAATGTACGGCCTGGGTGTACGGATCCCTTTGTTCCCCGTTTCTTCTCTTCTCTCTCTAAACCTTCTCTCTCTCTAAACCTCTGCTTCCAATAAAATCATTTTTTGGATCTTCATTGGTGTGTTGGTGTGGATTCTCGAACTCTTACATCACCACCTTACTTTTCAAGACAGGTTCTCTCACTGAACCTGGAGCTTATCAAGTTGCCATCATACCATAGGATTTTTTTTTTTTTTGGCTTTTTATGAAGTAGATCCTAACTAAAGTCCTTTATGATTGATTGTCAGGCACTTTACTGACTGAGACACCTCCCCACTTCACCCTGCCTCAATTTGGAGTTAGTTGTAGAGTCAATAAATCCTGGAAGAGGAACACTAGGAAATTTAGCTAATCTGAAATCCACACTGGAGATGGAGTTGTAAGGAAAGCTGTAGGGCTGAAGAAGCCATCTTGAAAAGGTTTGAATTCAGGACTGACCATGCATTCCACATGGTGGAGGAAGAGAACCTGACTCTGGAAATCTTCCTCGGATATTTACACATGTGCTGTGGGATGCATGTGTGTGTGCATGTGTATGCACATACACACACAAAATAATAAATAATTTTTTCTTTTTAAATATGTTATTATTTTTGTTTTATGTGTATGAATGTATTGCCTGAATGCATGCATCTAAGTGTACTTGTGCCATTCAATGCCCATGGAGGACAGAAGAGGGCCTCAAATCCCCTGGAACTGAAGTTACAGATGGTTGCCAGCCACCATGTGGGTGTTGGGAATCAAACCCAAGTCCTTTGCAAGAGCAGCCAGTGCTCTTAACCACTGAGTCATCTCTCCAGCCTCATATAATTTATTTTAAAGAGAATCTAAGTCCCCTCAGACTTTACATTCAATAGAGATAAACTCTGAAGAAAATTGAGATTGTTTATGAGAAACAGAACACTTTAAATGTTAATTGTCATATGAATGTACTTATAGCACTAATAAAAAGACTTAAAGAGGGGCTGGAGAGATAGCCTAGCAGTTAAGAGCACCAACTGCTCTTGCACAGGACCCGTGTTCGATCCCCAGCACCCACATGGAGGCTAAGAACTGTCTGTAACTCCAATTCGAGGAGAACTCCAGTTCCAGGGGAATCCGAGTCCCTCTTCTGACCTCCACGGCATTGCACAACATGGGTGCACAAACCTACATTCAGACAGTACATTCATACACATATAAAAATAAATAAAATTTAAAAAAAATTAAGAAAAAGACAAAGAATTTGCAATTACATAATGAAAATGTTCTGATAAAGATGTATAATGTAGAAATGAATTAATTGCTAATGAGGATTTTCAAATTATCTTTTATTAGGTAATTTTGTAATTTCACAACAGCTATTTTGTCACACAAACATATATATATATACACACACAGTTCTCTAAATAAGTAAGTAGAAAGCAGTAGTTTAGCAAATGTAGGTGAATTCATATACCCCAAATCTGACCAAAACATTTATTAAAAATCTGTCAAATTGCTTTACAAGTTTCTAAAAAAATGGTGAGTGCGTGTACATAAAAAATTCAAGCTTGTTTATTTTAAAAAAGTGCAATTTCTGTCCACATGCTCATAGTGACTATTGAAGGTAGTTCAAAGGGGGGATAAAAGACGGTAGCATTGTTTTGTAATGCAGCTTTAAATAATACTGACTTATCCTGGGACTTCAAAAGAGCTCCTTTATTATCACCTATGGTGAAGTATTAAAGATTAATAGTCTTTCTCTATAGATAAAATATACAAAATGAGGCTTTAGTTTTCCAGAATAACTTGTTGACATGAAAAATGCATTCATTTTGCAGATATTACTGATATCTCATATTATTTAAGAAATTTTAACTTACCCAAATTTAAAAAGAAACCCACAAGATCTGTTCTCCTAAAACATTCACTGAATGCAGATTTAAGTAAGCACACCCATTTTGATAGTGCCCTTTATTTGTGTACTTTAAAATGATTATAACATAATACATTTGTATTTTTAACTGGCACCAAAATTAAGATGAAATTATCTATGTAAATCCAGCAGCCTGTACTTCTAGTAAGAGTTGTCAAATGCACACACAAAAAGCCCTGAGTCAGTATTTTTTTTTTTTTTTTGCAAAGGTAATAAAAGAGGATACTCTGAAGTCATTTCAACTTATGCACTGGTTAAGACTACCCAGTATTCATTTGTTCTGTTTTCATTTTGATGAAGAGAGGTATAGCTTTTGTCTCCTAAATCCAATTCGGATCATTTCTTAATACTCAATTTCATTCAAATCCTCATAATATCCTGATGATTGTTGATTTGTATCTTCCATTTCTATGACAAAGGACAGAGAACAATTTTTATTATGTACAAGATTATTTTGCATTCTTATCATTTGAAACTGTACTGTAAAATTCTTTTTACAATCAAGCTTATATAATTGGGGAAAATATTACCTGCACATGGTCCTGCCTGAAATTTAACATCATCAATGGCAATATCACTTCTTATTGATACTCCTCGAACAGCTTCAAAAATTATCTGAAAAAGAATGAAGTTTGAATTTAGAAATAGAGTCAAGCTGATGAAACAATGTTGGTCAGAGAAAACCCAGGCTTTGTGGATTTAGATAGTTTGATGACTCTTGGAACTTCCTTTAAGGAAAAGGATACAAAATTAAAAATTCAAGCGTGGTACTTGCAATTCCAGCAGTCCAGATCTGTAGGGAAAGCAGAACTGCTGCAAATTCAACCTAGCTTGGACTCTGTCTTTAGTTCCAGGCCAGCCTAGGCAACACAGGGAGACCCTTTCTTGAAACAAGCAAACAAGCAACAAACACTAAAACAAAATTAAAGACTAAAAACATATTTTGTTTGGAATTTGAAGATTTCATGAAAAAGTATGAAGCCTTGAAGGTAGTTCAGGTCCTTTTTTTATCTAATCTCCTTAAGCAATTTACCAGAAATACTTGCCTAAAAAACTCTTCTTCATAGTGACCTAGTTTCCTTTCCTGTGTTGATTTTTTTTTTTTTTTTTTTTTTTTGTATTTTTGAGACAGGGTCTCCCTTTAGTCCCAGCTGCCTAGAGCTTGCTCTGTAGACCAGGCTGGCCTTGAACTCACAGATATCTGCCTGCCTTTGCTTCCTGAGTGCTGGGATTAAAGGCATGAGCCACCACGCCAGCGTGTTGATTAGTTTTTATCAACTTGACGGAAACTAGAGTCACTTGAGAAAAGGGAACCTCAACTGGAAATTTTCCCAGATCAAATCGGCTTGTGGATGCATCCATGAGGCATTTATTTTCTTAATGGCTACTTGAAGTAAGAGGGCCCAGCTTACTATGGAGGATGCCATCCCTAGGCAGGTGGGCCTGGGCTATGTGAGAAAGGTATTTGAGCAACCCAGAGGAAGCCAGCCAGTAAGCAGCATTCCTCCATGGCCTGCTTCAGTTCTGCCTCCAGGTTTCTGCCTCGGCTTGGATAATGGAACATGAGCTCTAAGCTGAAACAAACCCTTTCCTCCCCAGGTTGTTTTGGTCCTGGTGTTTATCACAGCAACAGAGAAGCAAACCAAAACAGAAACTGGTACCAGGAGGGGGGTGTTGCTGTAATGGACCTGACCATGCTTTCGGGAGGATTGTGGAGGGTTTTGGAGCTTTTGGCTAGAAAAGCCACTGAGTGCTCAGACCTCAATGAGCTGTTGTAGAAACTTGACGATAATGCTGAGATAAATGTAGACAATAGAAGCCTGGCTTATGAAGTTTCAGAGGAAATTCTGAGAGTCCCTCAGAATTTGTGGGGGCCATTTGTTTAATATTTGAATTGAGAATCTGTGGTTTCTGGTCAGCTGGGGCTGAAGAATCAGCTGCAATTAATAAGGGATCGGCATCACTGAGTCTAAATCTTCTGAGGAGTATTTTCTTAGGGTCATCACACAAAAGCTATGTTCCAGTGGTGTGCTGTACCTCAAGCTGGAGGCCAATCATGGTACTGGTTTTGAAGGCATGAAGTGGTCATGGAAAGCAGCTGAGATGTGGCACTGTGAGGGACCAAGAAAGGCCAGTGGTGAAGGTGCAGTCTCAACAGCAGTGGAGACCACAGGATACTGGAGATGCCAGGGCCATGGGATGACTATGAGGGACAGTGTGAGACAACTGTGCATACTACCGGTGGCAGAGCAAGAGAAGTGTGACTGCCCAGAAGATCATGAGTTTGTCCAAGAGAGTGGACATGGAACTATTTAAACTGTTGGAGTTGGTTTTGCTCTGATGCGATTATAGCCATGCCCTGGCTTTTTCCCCCTCTTGGAATAAGTGTGTATATAACTTAGTTTTTATTTTATAAGAGCCCACAGTTAAGAAACATTGGACTGTATTTTATAATGCAATATTAGCACAAAATCTCAAAGAGAAGTGTAAAGGGAATGGCTTATAATGATGTGTCTGGGTGTCAAACTGACAAGGGGTGACACAAACAAAGTCACTTGGGAAGAAAGAACTTTAACTGAAGAATTTTCCAGATCAGATTGGCCTGTGGCCACTTCTGTGGCCATTTTCTTAATTGCTAGTTGATGTGGGAGGGCTTAGCCCACTGTGGGCAGTGCAATCCCTAGGCAGGTAGCTCTGGGTTATATAAGAAAGATAGCTGCCAGGTGTGGTGGCACATGCCTTTAATCCTAGCACTTGGGAGGGAGAGGCAGACGGATTTTTGTGAGTTCAAGGCCAGCCTGGTCTACAGAGTGAGTTCTAGGACAGTGGGGTGGGGACAGGGAAGGGGGAGCATGTCTAAATTGAACTGAAAAATGATGTATGAAATACACAAAACATCAATAAAAGTATTATATATAATACCACACACACACACACACACACACACACACACACACACACACACATATGAAAGAAAGTTAGCTGAGCAAACTAGAGGAAGCAAACTTCAGTTCCTGCCTTGAGTCTTGCCTTGGCTTCCCTTGATGACCGGCTGTAACTGTAAGTTGAAACAAACTCTTTCCTGCCCCACTAAAACATTCTACTTCTGGAATCTCCCAGCACCTACAGAACCTATCAAAGTGAAAGGTCTAGAATCTTCAACTTTCTTGGGATCTCCATGAATCTACCTTTGGTACTGGCATTAGGTAGAAAAGCTTAGTAATACTGTGTATGAATAAGTACATCGACCAAAAGATAATGGTTCATGTATGTTAAATATTGTAACATCACAGGCAAAGCCTAAGGAGATTAGGGCTCAGTTTCATGACTTTAGAGTCTTTGAAGAAAATAACTGATCACATATTCTTGTTCTAGGAAGACTAGATCACCAGTTCTAAGAGTGTCCCTTAAATGGTTAATAAGCTACGAATCCTTCAGAGGGGCTTCATGGATAATGGAAATTGTCCAGAAGACTTATTGTTCTACTCATTCTATAAGCAAATGACTTCCCATTGGATTAGTTTATGTTTTAAATGAAATAAAAAGGAGAGCCTTCAAGCTAATTTCATTTAAGCCTTTCAAAATTAGGAATATAAATTGAATAATTAAGTTTATGAAATTCTCTTGAAATTAATGACTCAAGGAAGCTTTAATGATAGATGTATGACAAAATGAAATTAACAAAAATTTCTAAGAGCATAACCTTTAATAGTTACTTTTAGGTGTGAACTTGACTGAGCTAAGAGACACCAGCTTGGCAGATAAAGTCAGGGCATGTCTGTGAGGCACTTTTCTTGAAGAGACTGGCATCTGAAGCAGTGGACTAAGAAAATGTGTATTGCCCATATTCAGCATGAACGGAAGCAGAGATAATGAGGGCTTTCTCTCTCCTCTGTAGCCCATAATATTCAGCATGAACAGAGGCAGAGCTAATGAGGGCTTTCTCTCTCCTCTGTAGCCCATAATCTCTTGCTATTTGGCATCAGAACTCTGGCTTCTGTGGCTTTCAGACTCAGAGACAGACCAGCTCAGGCTTTTATATTTTCCTGAAGGTTAGAGCATCCCCCCACCCCCCGCCACTTGTTTAAGTCTACAGATGTGGACAAAACTGTACTACTGAAGCCAGAGTGCAAATGGCATATCATGAGAATAAATCCCTACTCTTATTATCCATTTGTCTGTCCATCTGTCCAGAGTTCTGTTCCTCTAGAGACCTTTGACTAAAGTACACTCTAAACAAGAATCCAAATAAATGACAAGAAAAGGGGTCCCAATGCATCTGGATAGGAGGACATGTGAGTGCCATCAATTAAAACTTTGGTTTTCTGAATAACAACAACAACAACAACAACAACAACAACAACAACTGGCTTTTGGCTTCCAATTAGTGTAACAGATAAATTATGATGGAATGATATTCTAGATAATCTATGTTTTGGCCAAACTTCTGATTTCATAAATTTATTTTGAATTTCTTTAATACTTAAGTCACAACCATTTTACAGCACTTTGATTTCTGTGTTATGTTTATAAATATATAGTAGCAACTCTTCTTTTTCTTAATTTACAAGATATATTTGGCTTATCTATTTGCTTTAAGACTAATCAAATCTACCCTGTAGCAACTAATGAACAAATATTTATTTATAGAACAAATATAACAATATAGGATTAAATTAAATATGCCAATATCCAAATATATTGGCAAGGGTGCTACAACATAGTTTGAAATTTCAGACAGAAATATTCAACATCTAGCAATACTATGGGAACTGCTACTTCAAAGTGACTCAAAGTTTCAACATTAGATGGACTTATATTCCTTTTGATGATATCTTATCATTATATAGTTAGGGTTTTGGTTGCTGCTATAATTAAAAGAAAGTATGATGTAAAATCCGTGTAGAACTTTAAGTGAAGGTGGTATATCTATCTAACATTTCAAAGGATTGAGAAGTTGCATACATAGTAGGTGCATAAATTATATATATCATGTGTGCATATATATGAAATGACTTCTAAGTCATATGATATCATTCTTAATAAAAGGAACTATCAGTTAGGTATTTCTTTTGCTCAAGGATCACCAGGTCAAAATGACCAAGACTAAGCTAGTTATAAACCAAAAACTTAGAGCTGGGTGTGGTAGTGCATGAATGTAGTCATAGCACTTGGGAGGCTGGGGCAGGAGGATCAAGAGTTCAAGCCTAGCCTTGGTTACATCTCAGACTGAGACACACAGCAAGACCCTGAAGGTATCTGATGTGTGTACATGCTTTCAATTCTCTTGAATATATATATATATATATATGCATATATATATATATGCAAGTAGAATTACAGGCTCAAATACTAATTATGTTTAACTTTTAGAGGAATTGTTAAACCATTTATCAAATATTTGTTTTGGAAATACCTTGTTCTTCAGATTGTCTTTCTAGTTTCTTTCTTTCTTTCTTTCTTTCTTTCTTTTTTTT
>VZQC01006291.1:571341-607063 GCA_009823505.1 Rhizomys pruinosus | reverse complement strand
TAAATATTTATTAAAATGAGATATTTTGTCCTAAAGTACAAGAACTTGGTCTAGATGCCTGATACAGCTTCTGCCATGGTACTATGAGTATCAGTTCTGTAATGGTGATATGAATTAAAGGCCAGGGAAATCTGAGAAAAAGATGCATTTCTTTTTTTTTTTAATTTTTTTTAATTTTATTTATTTCTGTATGTGTATGAATGTACTGACTGCATGCAAGTTTGTGCACCCGTGTCGTGCAATGCCACGGAGGTCAGAAGAGAGAACTGGAGTTCTCCTGGAATTGGAGTTTCAGACTGTTCTCGGCCGCCATGTGGGTGCTGGGGGTCGAACCCGGGTCCTCTGTAAGAGTGGTCGGCGCTCTTAACCGCTAGGCCATCTCTCCAGCCCAAAAGATGCATTTCTTTAGAAACAGTGATAATAATATATTTTTAATAATTTGGTACACAGAAATCTGTAAAATTCCTTCACGAGCACAATATCTTTTTAATTTTTTTGAGAATTTTTTTAAAGACAGGGTCTTCCTATAGCCCCAGCTAGCCTAGAACTTGCTATGACCCCAGCACTGGGGATTTAAAGAGACTTCTGAGTTGAAAAAAAATCCAGATGACATAGTCAGACCTTCTCTCTCTAAAAAAAATAATTCAAAAGACCATCTATCCAGCAAGTGTAGTATCTACAAGGTCCTTTGTCTGACGCCTAGCACTTAGGTAGTAGGTTTTTGCCTGCTCTTCAGAACTTAATCTGAGAGCACTTGTAGTATCAGTATCACTTAAGAGTTATTAAAAATCAATGCTGGGCTGGAAGTATATTTCAGCACTAGAGCACTTGGCTAGCCCACGTGAGGGAATGGGTTGATTCCTGCACTTCAAAAAGCTGGGGGAAGCTGGGCGTGGTGGCGCACGCCTTTAATCCTAGCACTTGGGAGGCAGAGGCAGGCGGATCTTTGTGAGTTCAAGGCCAGCCTGGTCAACAGAGTGAGTTCCAGGACAGCTGGGGCTACAGAGAAACCCTGTCTCGAAAAGACAAAAAACAACAACAACAACAACAACAACAAAAAAAAACAAACCAAAAAGCTGGGGGAATCAGTGCTTGGGTACCACTCCCAAAGACTCAGATTCATCACACACAAGGCTTGTTCAAACAAATTTTGGAGGCTCTGGAATCCTCCAGTGTTTCTGATTTAGTATTCTGAGATAGAGCCTACAAATTTGCATTTAGGGTGAACTTGCATTTTACATATTTCTAATACTACTAGTACCTGGGCCATGCTTTAAGAACCATTTGGTAAGGGGTGTGAGTGTCCTGAAGCCTAACAAGGTTGAGCCACCACCTCTGAATGATGATGAATTGTATTATTAAATGGTCATGTGGTTCATGTCCCTTCTGTGACAGTCATGATCAAAATGTTTCATGGAGCAATCTCCTACTTTTCACTACATTTCTAGATAGTTATGCATGCTGAGTTAATGGGCCCTTCCTGGACAAGAGCACACTTTCCCTATTTTTTAAAATTAATACAGCACCCTGGGTGGGTTTGTGTTCTGGCCACGTAGGTTGCAATATCTTCCCATTTAGATCTGTAGAAAATTAGTTTGGGTTGTAGAGTGATGTAAAAAAAGAGTCAATTTTTTTTCAACACTTCTTCCCAGGAAGATTTTGGCTTAAACCTGTGAGTTTTCATTTTCCACCTTCCAGCTGGACACCCCCCCCCCTGCCAGCCAGTGGTCAAAGCTAAGCTGGCCCAGGTGCTGAGCATCCAGAAGCAAGGATGCAGAGGAAGCTGGAGTCTGGTTGGAGATCATCCTCACTCCAGAATTCTACAGAACAATTTCAAGAACAGTTGGGAGTCTGAAGGTTATCTCCCCAGAGCTTGGCTCCTGCTAGTTGGGTAAAGTCTGTGACAGTCAGAAGGCTCCCTGAGCTACACTGGTTCTTGGCCCTACTTACTTGAATAACTGAGATCATTTAGGACAGCATATGGGAGCAAAATGACTATGGACTGGGGATCAAGAGCCTTAGTTTCTGCCATGTCAATGTAGTGATGCATACAGAGGCTTGAAAATATATTGTGGACCATACGCACTCTAAAGTGAAGGCTTAGAACAAAGACCCCTACATGCATGTGGTCATCGTGGGCAATAGAAGCAGCAGCCCTGTATTTAGAACAAAGGGAGACTTCTTTTGGAAGATATATACTTGGCAGTCATAGCACATTAAGTAAAAATAGGCACACTTTCATCCTTGAGTTGCAAGAGCTAGTCAGCTTATGTATGAATGTTCAAAGCTTTAGTTCCCTAATTTCTCATTCACTGCTTAGATATAATATACAGGCTAATTATGCTTATCATTTTAAAATTTTTATTTATTTATTTATTTATTTATTTATTTATTTAACGTGTGAATGTTATGCCTGCATATATGTAAGTGGACCTGTGTCATGCAGTGCCTTTGGAAGAGGTGTCAGATCCCCTGGAACTGGAGTTATAGATGGTTGTTAGTTGCCATGTGGGTGCTGGGATCTGAGCCTGGGTCTTCTACAAGAATAGCCATTGCTCTTAACCCCTGAGCCATCTCTTCAGCTCTTTATGTTTATTTTCATACTAATCCTGCCTTTATCTCTGACCCTGAAAAAAGACAAGATATTCTCTTTGGTAACAAGACACAGGAGACCGTCCGCAGCACTTGCACGTTTTCCTGCTCCGCCCTCGTCTCTTTTGGCTTACCTGATGTTGCCGCGTGCAGGTGTATTCAACCAGAGCCCTCAGCCAGGAGATGCTCTGCTCCCCTCTTCTTCTCCATAACAGGGACTTTTCACCGTCTTCTTCCTTTTTTAAATAAACACTCAGCAGGCCAGTTCCTGCTCCATACATATGGTAGAAAAAGGTCAAGCAGTGTTTCCCAGGGACGCCTCTCAGAGGCTGGGACCAGAGATGTGCTTTTTGTCCATACACCATATGGGAAGCCTCGATGTACATGTAGTAGCCTTAAGAGGAATGCAAAACAGGTATGGTTAAAAAAGGCCCAAAT
Source organism: Rhizomys pruinosus (assembly GCA_009823505.1). Lineage (NCBI taxonomy): Eukaryota > Metazoa > Chordata > Mammalia > Rodentia > Spalacidae > Rhizomys > Rhizomys pruinosus. Next base: position 604,033 of record VZQC01006291.1, on the reverse strand, counting down.
CACATTTTCTTTCACAGTACTCCTGGAAACAGAGATGTTCTTTGGCTGTAATACTGAGAAAAGGTTTTATAATTTTGCAGAGTATGCATGCCTAACCCAAGAAAAATAGACATGCCACAAGGATTAGGCCCCAAATGATTTTTTTTTATTTAATGATTTTTCAATTCAGTTTAATAGACAGGAGGTGATTAATGTGCCACTATTATGTCACTGATATGATTATTACATTTGAATTTATCTCAGTAACTCAGAGATAATATTGGGATGCTTTCAAATGGTTTTGTAATTCCTTCAAATTCATACATTGAAAGCCTAATCTCCAAGATGACCAGACTAAGAAAGAAGAGAAGAAAAGTGATTAGTTCATCAAGGCAGTCCCCCACAAATGAGATTAGTTTCCTCTAATATGGATTCCTGAAACACGCTCATCTCTTTGGCCACGGGAGGGAACTCGAGAGAGATAGCTGCATCTAAGGAAAGAACGCTTTCCCCAGACACTAACTTGTCTTAGACTTGATCTTAGACACCTTGATCTTAGACTTCTCAGCCTCTGGAATTGTGAGAAGCAAGTTTATATTGTTTATAAGTTGTCTAGTCTGTGGTCATTTGTCACAACAGTTCAGCTGAACTAAAGTACAGCCTTGTCTCAAACCTACTTGAGCTCTTCTAGTTGCTCAGGCCCCAAACCTGGGAGTTAATTGATGTTAACAATGATTGTTAGCTGCCATGTGGGTGTTGGGAACTGAGCCTGGGTCCTCTGCAAGAACAGTAAATGTTCTTAACTGCTGAGCCATTTCTCTAGCTCCTATTGTTTTTTGGGGACAGGCTCCCCAGCGGGCCTAGAACTTGGTATGCAGACCATTCTGGCCTATCCTGCCTGTCTCTGCCTCTCAAGTTCTGGGATTAAAGATGTGTGCCACCAGATAATTCCAATTCTTAAGAGGCAGACACAGAAGAATCGGGAGTTCAGGATTATTCTTGGCTCATAGTGAGTTTGAGGTCAGGCTGGGCTACTTGAGACCCTATCTCAAAAAGAAATGTGAACACACATATTCTTTAACTTTACAACCTTCATTTGGTCATTGGTGAAACAGATTGCTTCATTGGGTATTTTTCCACATTTAACAATGCAAGAAAACTTTATGTTATTTTCTTTTCTCTAACAGTGTTATTTAAGCTAGTCTCAATGGAAACAAATATGGCAGGTGTGTGTGGGTACATGGAAAATAAGAAATGAAAATGATCATAGTACATCATCTAACCATGTCCAAAGGAGTCTTGTGCTGTTTTATATGCAAGTTGGTGGTACAGTAGACTGAGACAATACTCTAATGCATGTTCAATTAAAACACATTCTGAATTAGGTGTGGTGGTACACACCTGCAATCCCAGTACTTATGAGGCTGAGGTAGGAGGCTTGTGAGTCCAGACCAGCCTGTGCTACATAACATGATAAAAACCTCCCAAAATAATTTTTAAGGTGACAAGAAAAAAAATGAAAGAAGTTTTGTACTTGGCTCCGGAGTTCTCGGAAGGCCTACTTTCAATCCAACATAGAAGACCTTTGCTACAGACCAAACTCTAACAGGGAAGACATGTCCATGCTTTCACTGAGGATGTATAGAGACCATTTGGGGCTAAGACATAAAGTATTTTCAGAACAAACAGGAGGCAATGGAGTCCTCATAAGCGTCTGATGGCCCAAGATACTCTTTCCCTCAGTGATGGTGATGGTGCGTTTTGGTCAAGGTCATTCTGAGGTCCTAGAATTCAGGAAAACTCAGTTGCCTCCAGGAGGATTAGGTCAAGCTCTTCCCTTCCTGGGTACAGACACTGGTATATTCAGCTTTAAAGAAAAAACATTATCCTGTGTCAGGAACTTCTGGGGAGGCAAAGTGGGATCTAACTAAATCAGGCCTGCCTGGGCAGCCTCTTGCCCATCTCCCATGTTTGGACCACACACCCCTTCCAAAGATGTGGTTTCCGCAATCTACTCTGTTTTCAGTGTTTGCGTCTCTGAGTCTTGGGTTTCAGAAGGAAACTATCAGCTAAAATTTCCAGTTCCAGAGAGCCTCATGTTTAGTGCCATGGAATATGAAGGGAAGTCCACATGGTTTGACCTGTGTAATGGTGCTGCTTTTAGAAGTAGAGTGACTTTCTAGGGCAGCTAACTCCAGCCTAACTTTTTTCAATATTCTGTGGGTTTGCAAATATCTTCATCGTGTAATTTGTATTTTAAGGATACATATATAAGGAAATACATTTGAAGCAATCTATATCAACCTCTATTTTTTTTTTTTTTTTTTTTTGGTTTTTTTGGAGACTCAAAGGTCTCCCTTTAGCCCCGGCTAGTACTGAATTCAGCTTGTAGACCAGCTGGCCTTGCTCTCACAGATCACACCTGCCGCTGCCTCTGCCCTGAGTGCAGAGGATTAAAGGGGTGGACCACCCAGCCCAGCTCAGGCTCTATTTTTTTAATTTATTACCTTTATGTTTATGAGGTATGTTATGTCTGCTTGTAGATAGTGCACCTGATGTTGGTTGGCACTGCCGTGTAGGTCAGAAGAGGGTGTCCGGATTCCCCTGGAACTGGAGTTAAAAGCAGTTCCATCAGCCTGCCAGGTGGTGCTGTGGCAATTGAACCCGGGTCTCTGCAAGAGCGTCAGGCTCTTAACCGCGGAGCCCAGTCGTCGCTCCACCCCTCTAGATTTCACTATTTTTTAAAATAAGTTGAAGGGGGCCTGGAGAGATGGCCCTAGTGGGTTAAGAGTGCCAACGACTCTTGTGGAGGACCCGGGTTTGATCCCCAGCACCCACATGTGTGGGCGAGACCGTCCTTTACACTCCAGTTCCAGGGAATCCAACACCTTCTTCTCGACCATCTGAGGCAATTGCCAATGACACGGTGCACAAACCCTTCATGAAGACAGTACATTCTTAACTTACCTATATATGCCTATTGCTTGTTCTTTCATTAGTAGCTCGAAAGGTTATGCTGGACCAAAGCTCAGCCCATGAAAGGAAACAGGACCAGAATTGACCAGAGTCAAGTAACAGCTCAGAGAGAGGAGTGGACTGTTTTACCTCTCATCCACCCTGATTGCCCCTTTTTCTAAGCCTAGGGAAAACTGCGGAAGAGGGGGGCGTGGTAGAAGGTAAGGGCTGCAGATTGGGGTGAATGGTGAAACTACGCATGAGTCTGGACACTCATTTGATCAACATAATTGATTGAACAAAACAACTGGTCACCCACCACTGGATGGTGGGGCTGTAGGGTTTGGGCACAACACCCTGCAGATAGGTTTTGCATGAAGGATGCTTGTACCAAAAAAAAAAAAAAAAAATCAATGCTAGAAATGAGAAAAAAAAAAACTGAGAGAAAGATGCAGGACAGTTATGGCAGAATGCATGATCTGGGATGGGGTGGGGGTGGGGGGGGAGGGAAAGGGAAATAAGCCTGAACTGAATTGGAAAAAATGTATGAAATGCACAAAGCATCAATAAAAACTAATTTAATTAGAAAAATAAATAAATAAAATTAAAAAAAATAATTTGAAGCCGGTGTGGTGGCGCATGCCTTTCATTCCAGCACTCAGGAGGCAGAGGCAGGTGGATCTCTGTGAGTTCCAGGAGAGCCTGGTCTACACAGTGAGGCCAGCTGGAGCTATAGGGAGACCCTGTCTCAAAAAGACAAAAAAAAAAAAAATTGAACACATTTGCCAGCTGATCAGAATTTGCCCCTCTGATAGATGACCTAGTTATTCATAACCCTTGATCACAAATCTTTTATTCCTTCTTGATTTATATGTGCCTCCTCCTTTCTGAAACAACCAGAACTCAGCGGAGGCCAGTCTGCCTTACACGTGTTGGGAAAGCAGAGAAAAGCTGTGTGTGTCGACAAGTTTGCCACATTACAGCTTCAAGCTGTCTCAGCAACAAAAGTTGGGGGTAGAGTGGGAAGTCCCAGCACTGACACTTCAAGGCCAGCTCACACATTCCTACAGATGAAGGATCCCAGACCGTGGAAGGCATTGTTATCTGGAAAAAATAAAAACAAATTACTTTCTTTCTGTGGGCTACTATCCAACATCCAGGATGGGGGTCCCGTGATCTACTGGTTGCTCAGGGCCCCATCTGTTCTTCACATGGCAACTGTGCTGCTCTGAGCGGCAGAGACTCACACCATGTTCATAATCCCTAAATGAGAGGCAGCTGCTCCTCCAGGCTCCTGGCTCTCTTTTATAAGGTTGGGAAGGGGCTTTGGCAGCCTATGTGGTGAGTCTGTGGGGAAGAAGCAGCTAGCTCTTTTCATCAGGCTGGAAGAGCACTTTTCACAGTCAGGGGAAAATGACATCAACCTATGGGTAGAATAACTGTTAAAAGTGTCCTCTAAAAAATCACTGTTAAGGGCTGGAGAGATGGCCTAGCGGTTAAGAGCGCCGACCTCTCTTACAGAGGAGCTGGGTTTGATCCCCAGCACCCACATGGCAGCCGAAAACCGTCTGAAACTCCAATTCCAGGAGAACTCCAGTTCCAGGGGAATCTGACACCTTCTTCTGACCTCCGCGGCATTGCACGACACGGGTACACAGACCTACATGCAGACAGTACATTCATACACATAAATAAATAAATAAAATATTTTAAAAAATCACTGTTAAAAAATAAAAAAAGATTTATTTTAATTTTATGTATATCTCTCTGTATGTGTAGGTATGTGTGTGTGTGTGTGTGTGTGTGTGTGTGTTGGTGTTTATGTGTGTGTTTATATGGGTGTGTTCACATATATGTGGGTGTCCATAGAGGCCAGAAGAGTGTGGTAGATCTCCTGGGCCTGGAGTTACAGGCTGTTGTGAGCTGCATGACATGGGTTCTGGGAACTGAATTCTGGTCCTCTGCGAGAGCAGCAAACTCCTTTAACCTCTGAGTCATCTCTACAGTCCTTAAAATTACTTTGTATTATTATTCTTTGGTTATTTGACAATTTCATATATACAATGCATAATCTCTGGATATGGATCCTCTCTCCCCAACCCTTTCTGCTCTTCCCCTACCCTCACTGCACCCCCTTCTTACCACTGACTCCCTACCTGTTCCTCTCCCAGATTCATGACTTTTGATTTTTCTGCATGACACATTTAGTTTAATTATGTTAAAAATTGGTCATGAATGAGGAGTTGTCATTTATTTATTTATTTCTCATACTTTACTTTGGAAAACAAGCCATGTAGGGGAATCCTCCAATCAAGTTGTTTCTGCTTACATACTTATTTCTAGGACTAGTACATGCAGAATTAACTCCAGGGGATGGAAACCTTAAAAAAAAAGATTCTTGTGGTGGCACACGCCTTTAATCTCAGCGCTTGGGAGGCAGAGGCAGGTGGATCTCTGAGTTCAAGGCCAGCCTGGTCTACAAAGTGAGTTCCAGGACAGCTGGAGCTACAGGGAGACCCTGACTCAAAAAGGACAAAAAAAAAAAAAAAAAAAAAAAAAAAAGTTGAAACTTAAGCCATTCTAACAACTTTCTTTTAAACATGAAGATATAGCTCAGAACACTTTAGTGACAAACAACTTTGGTCTACTAAAGAATCCAGCTTGGGGCTGGAGAGATGGCCCAGCAGTTAAGAGTGCTGACTGCTGTTGCAGAGGACTTGGGTTCAATCCCCACCACCCACGAGGTGGCCGAGAACTGTCTTTAACTCTAGTTCCAGGGGAATCCAACACCCCACCTCTGTGGCATTGCACGACATGGGTGCACAAACCTACATGCAGACAGTATATTCATACACATACAAAAATAAATAAAATTAAAAAAAAAAAGAATACAGCTTGACAGCTAAACACTTCAGAGCACAGTAGGTTACATTATGTCCTACAACAAACATTCATTCTACTATGAGCCATGGTGAAACCAGAAGAAGCATCACAAGCTTCACTTCACTGCCTAGGGTATCACAGTATCACTTGAAAGTAGAAGGAAATTTTAGCTTCCCCTTAAGTTATCATGCCACACAGGTTTTTAAAAAATTAACAAAAATAAACAAAAATCCCGGAAAATATATTATCAGAAGGAATGAAGGTAAGTATTAAACACGTGGTTGAGTGGTTCTTCTGGTGAAGTTCAGTCTACTTCTTCCATGCATGAGGTGTCATCATCTCCTTCAAGGGGTGACATCTCCTCAGTTACAGCAGTACTGGTTTCGTCAGCAGTGGGATCATCCTCATCAATACCTAGACCAAGTTTGATCATCCTGTAGATCCTGTTGGAATGTGTCTGGGGATCTTCCAGACTGAAGCCAGAAGACAGGAGTGCAGTTTCATAGAGCAGGATGACCAGATCCTTCACAGACTTGTCGTTATTGTCAGCCTCTACTTTTTGCCTTAGGGTCTCAATAATGGAGTGGTCAGGGTTTATCTCCAAGTGTTTCTTTGCTGCCATGTAACCCATTGTAGAGTTGTGTCTTAGGGCCTGAGCCTTCATGATTCTTTCCATATTTGCTGTCCACCCATATGTACTTGTGACAATACAGCATGAGAATGTCACCAATCTGTTTGACATGACCACATTTCAACCTTTTTTTCCAAGATGTCTTTCATGATTTTTCAGAGGTTTTCAAACTTTTTCTCTTCCTGTTTCTTTTTCTCTTCTTCACCTTCTGAAAGTTCCAAGCCCTCTTTGGTGACTGACACTAATGTTTTGCCCTCAAATTCCTTCAGCTGTTGGACACAATACTCATCAACAGGCTCAATCATATAGATCACTTCTAAGCCATGCTTTCAGAGCTGTTCCACAAAGGCCGAGTTAGCCACTTGATCCTTGGTCTCGCCTGTGATAAAATAGATGTGTTTCTGGTTTTCCTTCATTCTGGTGCAATAGTCCTTGAGAGAAACCATCTCATCCCCAGAAGCAGAGGTGTAGTATCGAAGTAGCTCTGAAAGCTTCTTCCGGTTTTGAGAGTCTTCATGAATTCCAAGCTTGATATTTTTTGAGAACTACTTATAAAACTTCTTGTAGTTCTCTTTATCTTCTGCCAGTTCAGTGAACAGTTCTGTCCTAGTTTGTCTTCCATTGCTGTGACAAAACACTCTGACCGACACCAACTTGGGGAGGAAAGGGTTTATTCAACTTATATCTCCTGGGTCACAGTGCATTACTCAGGGAGCCCAAGGCAGGAACTCAGGGCAGGAACCTGGAGGCAAGAGCTGAAGCACAGGCCATAGAGGAATGCTGTTCACTGGCTTGCTCCCCTGGCTCATGCCCAGCCCACCTTCTTATACAGTACACAATAACCTGCCCAGGGTGGCACTAATCATTGTGGGCTGGGCCCTCCCACACTGCTTGACCATCAAGACAATACTCCACAGATGTGGCCACAGGTCAATCCAATGGAGCCAATTCCCCAATTGAGGCTCCCTCAACCCAGGTGTGTCAAGTTGACACTAAAGCTATCTAGCACAAGTTCTAAGCATTTTTTTTTTACCAAATTCTTTCTAATAACTTTTAAAATTTTGCTTTGCTGCAACATTTCCTGGGAAATATTTAGAGGAAGATCCTCAGAATCCACCACACCTCTAATGAAATTCAGATACTCAGGAATTAACTCCTCACAGTTATCCATGATGAAAACTCTGAGTACAAACAACTTAATGTTCTTTTTCTTTCTATTTTCAAACAGATCAAAAGGAGCATGTCTTGGGACAAAAAGAAGAGCTCAGAATTCCAACTGTCCTTCAACTGAAAAATGCTTCACTGCCAAGTGCTCTTCCCAATCGATGGTCAGGCTCTTGTAGAACTCTCCATATTCTTCTTTAGTAATGTCATCAGGATTTCTAGTCCAAATAGGCTTTGTTTTGTTGAGTTCTTCTTGGTCAATGTACTTTTCCTTAATCTTCTTCTTTTTCTTTTTGTCACCATCCTTCCCTCCTCCTCCTCCTCCTCCTCCTCCTCCTCCTCCTCTCCTTCTTTTTCTCTCTTCTTCTTCTTCTTACTTCTCTCTTCTTCTTCTTCAGACCAACTCATTTCAGGTTTACCATCGAACTCCTTTTTTCTTTTTCTTTCTCTTCTCTCCTGTTCGCTTTCCTTTGTCTTCTGCTCTGCACGCATCAACTTCACATCTTTATCCCACTCACTTTTCCACAAAGGAGTGGTACATGGGGAAGCCAATAAACTTCGAATGCTTCTTCTGATTCCTTTATTCTCCTTTCCTCCAAGTACTCAGTTTGGTCTTCTTTCAGATGCAGGATAACCTTTGTTCCACAACCCAGAGGCTCCACTGTGTCAGTCCTCACGGTGAAGGACGCGCCCCCCCCCCCCGCCACGCTGAGGATTCCCAGACATACTGCTCATCATCATTAAGCTCAGTTATTATGGTCACTTTCTCAGCCACCAAATAGGCCCAATAAAACCCGGAAAGGAACTGGCCAATCATGGAGATATCGGCACCAGCCTGCAAAACCTCCATGAAGGCTTTGGATGCCGACTTGGCAATGGTGCCCAGTTATTGATAAGGTCGGCCTTGGCATTCCATTCCAGTGTCCACTATAGTAGGGGTTCGCTCCTGTTGGTTGGGAATGAGATTAATGTGCAGTTTCTTTCAGAGTTGAGCTTGCTGGGGTCTCAAGCTCTCATACCGGATCATCCAGTGCGTCCAATGAATTGGAGATGAGCTTGCAGAAAGATCTCTTTGTTCTGAATAGAAAGTATGTGATACCTCATGATTGCTGCAACATCAGGGCCCTCTGTGGAATCCTACTTGATAACAACTGTTTTAATGAATCCTAACAAACTTACCTCTTGGTACCGCAAAGGTTTTAATACAAGGACTTTTTAACTCCCCCCCCCATAGAATAAGGAGAAAATATGATGATGAGGTCATTCTCCAGCTGAGATGGAGCCAGCTGTTATAGAGTATTCTCTTGTAAAATCGGTAAAGCTGCCTTCTTTAATTGACTAATGGACATAGAAACTGTGAAAAGGAGTATTCTCTATTCAGAACCAAAAATAATGCTAAAATTCCTTAAGCTATACACTTAAGCAAAATATATTAATACAGGAGCTCTCTGACACAACAATGGATTATTCTACCAAGGAGTATTGGCCAGGGGATCCAAGCCCCCAAAAGGTAAAGGTCTTGCTAAACTGGGATATCTGCAGAAAAGAGGTGATAAGGCCCTGCTGTTGAAGACCTGATATAAAATGGGAAAGATGAATGGAGACCACACTTGCAAGCATACAGATGGTCTCTGGAATGCCAGAGAGGTTACCATAAGGCCACAAACCCAATAAACAAATATATGATCTCCTTGAGTCAAGCAATACTTCGTCCATTCAGCTCAGCACACCCCATCCTGCCTGGTAAATACTGTGCAGCAGTGGCAGCCAATGTCTGTATATCCCAAATCTAATTGGCATTAGCTTTCTCCTTGGAGGAATAACCCACGGCTATGCCACAAGTTTTACATCCTCTAATGGTTAGGGGATCTTTATAAACCACACGAAGACCCTCATACTTAACAGAAGCAAATGTAATTAATTGGTTAACATACCATCCAAACATCTGTGTCTATACCAAAGTAACCTACCATAACAATTAGTCTGTTTTAATACATATATCTACTTTGCTTGTGTTCATTAGTAGATCAAAAGGCTATATATATTACTGTTTAAATACCTAAATAACTAATTGCATGTTGTGCATTCGTTAGAGGATCGAAAGGTTAGCCTGGCCAAGCTGGCAGCCCATGAAAGAAAAACACGCCAGAATTGGACTAGAGACCAAGACAACAGCCCAGATAAAGTAGACTGTTTTCTCCATCCACCTTGCCCCTTTTCTAAGACTAGGAACAATCTGCGGAAGAGGAGCTGGTAATGTAAGGGCTTAGATTGGGGTGAATGGTGAACTACACAATATAGACTGCACTCATTTGATCAACTTATTTGAACATACAAGCCCCCCCCCCGCTGGATGGTGGGACCCATGAGCTGTGTGGCTTTGGGCACAACTGCTCACAAATTGGTTTTACATGAAGGATGCAAATTATCACTTATTGTTAAAAAAAATGAAAACAAAACAAAAAACAAAAAAAGAGAGAAAGATGCAAAAAAGTTATGGCAGAATGCATGATCTGGGATGGGTAGGGGTGGGGTGGGGGGAAGGGAAGGGGATATATGCCTGAACTGAATTGGAAAATGATGTATGAAATACACAAAGCATCAATAAAAAAAAAGAAAGTATTGATGATAAGTGACATCAGCTGGGCGATCTCTGCCTGGAAGGCGAAGGTCTCCACCTCCTTCTCCTCCATCGCCTGGTCTTGGGTTTCCTCAGGAATCTTTGCTGGCTGATTGCACACTCCCCCCATTGAACAGCACTGAGACGCTGAGGCAACTGAGGAGTTGTTATTTAATGGGCACAGTTTCTGTTCAGGAAGATGTATGTTTTCTAGAGCTGCATGGTGGTGATGGTTGCACAACAATGTGAATGTGCTTGGTGTTGATGAACTGTACATTTAAAAATGTCCATTTTCTAGGTTTGATTCCCAGCACCACATTTCAGCTAACAATCATCCATAACTCCAGCTCCAGGGCAATCAAATACCCTGTTCTGATCTCCATGGGCATTGCATGATGTGGATGCACTTACACATGTGCAGGCAAAGCACTCATACACATAAAATAAAAATAATAAATAAAATATTTAAAAATGTCTATTTTGCCACTTTTTTAAGTTTTAGAGGCAAGTTTATTATGCATTCACAAGTAGGAACTTAAGAGGAAGAGAGGCCAGGTGTGATGGTAGACACCTTTAATCTCACCACTTGGAAGGAAGAGGCAGGGGGATCTTTGTGAGATCAAGGCCATTCTGGTCTACATAGTGAGTTCCAGGACAGCTGGGGCTCCAGGGAGACCCTGTCTCAGAAAGAAAAAAAAAGAGTAAGAGAAGAAAGGAAAGAGAGAGGAGGGGAAGGAGGGAGAGATCTCATATAGCAGGAGGAGAAGTAAGGTACCCCCAGGAAACAGGGCACCATCAAGCTGTGAGTCTGGGACCTTTTAAAGGCTTTGTGGCAGAGACTGGGGATAGTTATGGCAAGGAGGATTAGCTGGTTAGTCCAGCTGGCCCAACCAGGTGTCCAGCATTTTACCACTTTAAAAAATTAACACAGTAATGAATTTAATTATGCCATTTTTAGGCATCTTACTACATTTTTTTGACATCTTACTACATTTTAAAAAAAGACTGTAGCACATTGGAGATAATCTGGAGCTAATTCCTCAGATGCTGTAGGCCATTGAGTTACATGTCTAGATAGCCAGTATTAAGAGGCAGGGCTTGAAGTAAACTGTTGTTCGATATCTATCATCTATCTATCTATCTATCTATCTATCTATCTATCTATCTATCTATCTATCTATCATCAATCATTTATCATCTATCATACCTCAAAAACATCAAAGGCATGCCTATAATCCCAGCACTTGGGAGATGGAGACAGGAGGATCCAAAGTTTGAGAACAACCTGGGCTACAGAAGGCCCTATCTCAAAAAACAAAGCAATCAAAAGAAACAACAGACCATAACACCATTTTAAACATTTTCTCTTGTTGAACAGCACATTTTCATTTGTAAATTATTTTTTGATATTTGTTCTTGGAAATGAAGAAAATTTCTCCTTTTTTTTTTAAAAAACCAGTATATTAGAAGAGAACTTAATTTTTAAAAGCAAGGAAATTTTATTGGAGCACCAAAGAGTGTTCCAAAAGAAAGTGATGGTGCCTTTTTATTTGGAATTGTTAGGACAGGGATCAGACCTGCTTTTCCAGGAGGAAGAGGGGGACAAGGAGAACAAGGAGAAGCAAAAAGAGGAGGAGGAGAGAAGAGGAGCAGGAGGAAGAAGAAGGGAAGAGAAAAGGCTGATGACACTGAGAGACTCGATAGAACAGGAGCTGAGACAACTAAAGGACATGTCTCACTAAACTGGAGAGTTATCTGTTGATTTCTTTATTCAGCATCATTTGGCCACAAACACCCTATTAAAAACCCCTTCTACAACAAATGCTTACAAAGAATTCGGACAGCCTGACATCGTATAAATATCAATAAAAGCTGTTTGCTCTGACTTGCTTTCACTGTCTTGTAAATAAGAAGCAAAGTAGCATCTGTGTTAGGAAACTTTCTGGTTCTGCAGAATGGAGCTACTAAAGCAGATGGTGCGGGAAATAGAAAAGTCCTGCAAAGTCCACACGCCTTGATGCCAGTCATCTCCATCTGTCATAGATGCTTATTTTCTTTTAACAGCAGTGAAATGGTGGGGCTAGATTCTTTTGGAGAGGGAACGAGCACAATGACTTGTTCCACGTTTCTCAAGCTTTCACCACACAAACACTTTCTTCATAATGTTTTTGTCTATTCATATACTACTTGTATTTAATCTTTTCCTTTAAATAGTTTACATTCGAATTGTTCAACTATATTTATTTAAACAGGAAATTTCATGTTTTGGTTGAGAGACTTCAATGGCTGCGCCAGCTCTCCAACCCCAAAACTTCATGTTTTATGGAAACAGAAAATTAGTCATAAATTTATGAAACAATGGTTCTCACCTTATGGATTTTTATGTACATGGATATTACTGGCAAATCAAAAAATAGTCATACTCTTATCACTTGAAATACTGGTGGTAGATGTCATGGAATTGGGGAACATTGGTTTAATGAGTCTACCAAATCTTTTCCTTTTTACTAAAGAATTTCAGTAGTGATCATAGGCTATGATTTGTTTTATTTATTATTTTATTTTATCTTATTTTATGTGTATGGGTATATTGCCTTCAAGTAGGTAAGTTCTCCTGTGTTGTGTAATGCCTGTGGAGGCCAAAAGCGGGTGTCAGCTCCCCTGGAACTGAAGTTGTAACTTCAGGTCAGAAGAGGGCATTGGATTCCCCTGGAACTGGAGTTAAAGATGGTTGTTAGCCACCATGTGGGTGCTGGGAATCAACCCTGGGTTTTCTGTAAGGACAGCCAGTGCCGTTAACCACTGAGCATCTTTATAGCTCCAATTTTCTATTTTATGGAGGAACAAAACAGTGGCATATTTAATGAAAGAGTCGGTAATTGCAAAATAATTTATCATTCACTTCAATGGAGCTTATATGTTATCAGTTAGTTACCATAGCAACCCTAAGAAGTTAATGGAGCATTGACTTTTATTGCTGATTTGCACATGAGGAAACCCAGGCTCAGAGAGGTCATATAACTTCGCCCTGGGCTTTGTAGCCAGCAAAGACGGAGGTCACTGTTTGATGCTTTGGCTTTCCACTAGACTACGCTGTGTGTGTTAGTTACTTTTCTGTTTCTGACCAAGTCAAGTTATAGAAAAGTTTGTGTAGGCTTACGGTTTCATGGCAGAGAGGCATGGTGGCGGGAGCAGGAAGCCAAGAGCTCACATCTTCAAGAGCAAACATGAAGCAGAGAGGACTGGAGGCGGGCAAGGCTATGTACTCTCAAAGACCCCCACTAATCACATGCCTTCTCCAGTGAGGCCATACCTGGTAAAGACTCCATGACCTTTCCCAAAGAGTGTTGCAGCACCACACTGTGCTGACTCCAGAATCTAGAAAGGGCTTTCTACGTTCCCTTTTAATATGTTCAAAAACTGTATCTTCTAGGGCTGGAGAGATGGTTCAGTGGTTAAGAGCACCGACTGCTCTTGCAGAGGACCCGGGTTCAATTCCCAGCACCCACATGGCAGCTAAGAACCGTCTTTAACTCCAGTTCCAGGGGAATCCGATGCCCTCTTCTGACCTCCATGGCATTGCACGACACGGGTGGACCAACCTACACTCATACACATAAAAAATAATAAATTAATTAAAACAAACTGTATCTTCTTTGGAAGTATTATATACGATGATGTATTGATCCTAATAGACACAGAATTACCTGATATATTTATAATGTGTCTTTTCTGAGATTCTCTTTTATCTAACTACACTGGATTAGCATTTAATGCAGTTATCTATAAAACAGCTTCAATGGCTTCCCCCCTTTCATCTTTCCTCCCTGTACATGTCCTTCCAAGTGTAGATTGACGGGCTTTATGAATGGGAAGTAAAAAGGTAGAATACAGTCTGAAGATGCAAGTATACCCTTTGAAAGTCCAGAAATGCATTATGTTAAGGAAAAAAGGGCCTCGTGGCCATCCACAGCAAATACTCTGCAGATGCCAAGGAGAAATATATTGTGCAGCTGGTTCAGAATCTGGATCTAGAACTTTCCAATGTATAAAATGGGAAGTACTGCTTTTAAAAAAACCTTGCTATTGCTCTATTACTTACATTTGAAAAAGAGCCAGAGAAAAGTTTAAGACTAAATGCAATAATAAGTCACCAATACAGGCAATAGATCTTCTTTTTGTAAGCAACTCATTATTGCTTAGAATGTGTACATAATCACAAGAAAGTTTATTAATTTGTTACCTCAGGATCTCAGCAGATAATTATTAAAATTAAATTTATCAGTATTTAATGTATGTTTTCTTAGCTGATTTGTAATATTTTGCCTACATCCAGCACTCTAAAAAAATCTATGAACTGCTATTGACTTGTTCAGTCAATGAAAATATGTCAGAATATATTATTTCAGAATGTATCCCTCATTAAAGAGAAATTTCAGTGTCATCCATCTAAGCACAGTACATTTACTATACAAATCACTTTAAATAATATGAGATGGCTGGCAATATGTCTTCTGTGATAACAGAATAAAAAAGACATTTACCAGACTTTATTATTCTTAGAGAATTTGCAAGAATTCTTTGCTTGGTGAAATAATCAGTCTCCTAATCATTTCCTAAACTTATCTTCATACTTCTTCACAAAAATCTAATTTTATCAAGAAACCTGCTAAATTAGGGACCCACACCATGGAGATCTGCTATCTCTATGTGATCAGGTTCTTCAACTTCCACCATCACGTAGGTGACATGCGATCACTTTGAGCTGCCTTCACCAGAATCCTGGAAGGTGAGTTCAGCCAGTATCCTTTTTTTTTTTTTTTTTTTGGTCTTTTTGAGACAGGGTTTCCCTGTAGCCCCCCCAGCTGGTCTGGAACTCACTACATAGACCAGGCTGGCCTTGAACTCACAGAGATATGCCTGCCTCTGTCTCCTGAGTGCTGGGATTAAAGGCCATGGCCCCAGCATCCTTCTTATCTCCTCTGTTATCTCCTATTAATTTTCTATGTCATAACTCCTTGCAGTTCCTTGAGTCTACATTCTTCCTTGGCATATTGTATTTGGGTTGAGTCCAAGCTCTCCTTTCCATTACAAAATCAGACTGTAGTGATTTCTATATCCATCATGATGGTCTTGAGCAAAGCCTGACTTAACTATGCTCGAACAATCACTGACTATTACTGTTTCACATAATTTCCCACAATATTTATTACTCAAGATGTAGAGTTATAAAAGGAGAGACATAGACAATGACATAGCCTCTTAGCTTACAGCCAGAGCCCTCATGGATTTAACACTCTCCTACTATAACCCCTTTGAAAGGAATTGATGCACTGTCATCTCAGATATAACAAGAACTGGAGAGAAGAGTCAGAAAATGTCAACAAATGAGTATAGTTAAGAGGCCAGAAATACAAAGATCTCATTTAAAATGTTATGGTGGGTGTGGGGACTTCTGAGAAAGGTGGTAGGTTAGAACCTTCTCTACTGAAACTTGGTGAAAATAATAATCAAGTCAATACACAACAAGCTCTTATCCTGCAGGAGGCAAGGTCTATAAATGAATTTGTGAAGCCAGGGATACCTCTGCATGGAAGCTTGTGGGAGAGCTGAGGACCAGGGCCAACCTGAAAGGACTCTCAGATTAGGCTGCCCAGGGGAGAGCAGGAACAACTTCACGGAAGGGGCTGCTCACATACGCCAGGCCCACATAGCCAGAAGAGGCTGAGGGCAGGGGGAGGCAAGGGTCCAAGGAAACTACCAGGAAAGGACTTAGGACCTCTCCTTCCTCACACTCCAGAACCGCAGTGGACATCAAGGGCTCCCATTCATCACCCCACTTCCCCCAGTACTGAAAGGAGTCTCCTGAGGGTGAGGCCTCTGAGAACGTCACATTTCAATTGCAACTGTGCCATCAATTCATTCTAATAAGTACTCTTTTCTTATTTCTCTTATTTAATGTCCACTCTTACATGTATGGTTTTGCTATTGTCTGTTTATTGCTCAGTTAGGTTTTAGCCTTGCTGTGTGAGATTCTCCACCCAGTCTACCACAAGGCATTCGTTACTATACCTTCCATCCATATCTCTTATACTCCCCCCTCTGATTTCTACGTTTTCCTGTTTCTCTCATCTTTTCCTATTCCCTTATCTTTTACCTATTAATTATAATCTTCCATAGCTTTAACAATCTCCAAAATCTGTGGGTCCTAATTTCCCTGTTCGAGCAACTTTAGCTACCTTTTTTTTTTTTTTTTCAGTTTCATCTAATGTGGGAGCTTCTCTTACTACGAACTGGTACAACGAGGTCCTGCTAAGGGAAGGGGGGCACAGTGCCCACCTGCAGCCACTGTAAAAAACTGACCCCTTGGCCCAGAGGTCAGTTGATTACTTCTGTAACCCAACCTGAGAGGTCCTTCCAATTCAGGTCCTTTGCCTGGGAAAATGGAACATTTCCTGTCTTGGCTGTGCTTTTCCACCTGCCCAAAGACTGCCGGTCTCTGGACAGGAATTTCAGGCTGATGGCTGATGGCCTATCTTTAGCCTACACTCACTCACAATTCACTTCATAGCTGGTGATCTGATAGGTCACCTTCCAGCCCCACACCAGCGACCCAGGTTGGTGATCTGATGGATCCACTGGTCACTCGAAATTCAGGCCTGCTTCGGCGCATGTGCACGCAGAAATAACAGCCAGGAATTCTGTGTAATGATGGTGATGGAGAATTCGCTTTATTGCCTGCTACAACTTGCTTTTATAAGGAAAATGACGTCAGCTCCCAGAGCCAATCACAGACCCCCAGTTCCATGCCACTGCATACTACTGCTCCGCCTAGCACCATGTGCTTGGGCCACATTGCTTGCTCCCTCTTGGGGCAGGTTCAGAGGAGCCCCATGACTCCCACATGGTGCCATGAGGGGTGCTAGCTGAGAACTAGCCCCTAATTCAAGTTGGATCTTCCCACAGTCTAATACTTATCCATATTTTTATCCATCCTACTTCCCTCCCAGTCCTATTCTTATTAATGGAAATCCCAGTATACTGTATATTATCCTTGGCTGTTTATCCTTCAATAGTTATTGAAGTCAATGGGCTACTATTGTTAATTGGCTAGTATAACATTTGAATAGTGGTAATATCCAGCAACTGTGTCTTCTCCAAGTCCATACCAGACACTCTGAGCTCCTGAACTTTGGAATCATTTTTTGAACTATGCACTTCAGCTCATTCATACCCAAGTCCCATTTGAACATTGCAAATACTTCAACTGAAAGAATATAGATGATAAGAATCCCAAGGAATTATTTAAGGTCTGCTCCACAAGATGAAACCCAGGCCTGACCCTGTTATTGTGACAAAGAACCTGTGGCTAGATAGGTCATAATCCCTAGGGGAGAACCTATTACTATTATTTTGCTAAATGGATATGGTATTTAAGATGACTTCCTAATGACTTATTGCTATACTAATAGGTTAGTGCACTTCTCAACTGTCATTAGAGAAGCTTGTTTTTGCAAGAGATGATGATTAACACAGAGATCCACAACTGGTCAGTGTGCAGAGGATAAGAGTCCGCAGAGCTGCTCAGCTCTAAATGGGACCTCTGTATTAGACTCCTCTCCAGGAGGCCCAGGGATCATCATGGGAGAGAGGATGGAAAGATGAGCCACAGCTGGTAGACACCATAACAAAACAGTGTTTTCCAGACACCCCAGGGCAGTAGTACATAAGAGTTCAGCAGTTAGGACAGAACATATAGGGATAGAACATACAAGATTTCAGCAAGATCAAGTCCCATGAAATCCCACCATGGAGGACGCTCACAAATCCCACTCCTAGCTGAAGGAGCTACAGACAACTGTTGAGAGTCAGTTTTTTTTTTTTTTTTAAAGGTTATGGCCCCTGGTAGATCACAGTCCAGTTGATGGCCTGAGCCTGGGAGCGTATGGACAGCACATATTGGAGTCCATGGGTTATTTTAAAAAATAGGATGGGTTGGAGAGATAGCCTAGCGGTTAAGAGCACCGACTGCTCTTGCAGAGGACCCGGGTTCGATCCCCAGCACCCACATGGTGGCTGAGAACCGTCTGTAACTCCAATTCCAGGAGAACTCCAGTTCCAGGGGAATCCGAGACCCTCTTCTGACCTCCGCGGCATTGCACGACACGGGTGCACAGACCTACATGCAGACAGTACATTCATACACATACAAAAATAAATTTAAAAAATTAAAAAAAATAAATAAAAAATAGGACATGAAGTTTTGGGGGAGCTGAGATCAATATGGAGGAATGGGTAGTAAATATGAAAAAAATACATTAAATGAAATTCCCAGAGGGTTAATACAAATATTTTTTCAAAAGAAGAAGATATGAAGACGGGAGAGGAAAGTATTTAGCCAGGGTCTGGGACAGTAGGAAGGGGTGTTTGGTTTGTTTCTTGGTCATATGATCAAAATACACTATATACACGTGTGAATTTGTCAAATAATACATTTAAAACACTACAGAAAGTACTATGATCAGCTGGCTTGTACAGAACATAGAAAATACTTCCAAACTCAGAGCAAATAATCATGTTGTAAATAAACGATGTTACAGAAATAAATATCTGAGTTCCCTTCCGGCTGTACTGCGTAACTGGTAGCAGATCCATACTCTGCAGGAAAAAACTTAGGACGAACAAATGACAAATTATTCGGGGAGGCTTGTATCTGTTTCAGAGCTATCAGAGAGGCTTCCAAGCCACAAGGCATCAAGGAACCAAGTCCCTAGAGAAAAAGGGAGTTCCCAGGAATGGGCTCAAGATTTCTTGGCTACTTCCCTCATAAGGCACATGGTCGAAAAACAAGCAGACTCATTGAGGTGAGCAGAAAATTCAAGATTGCCCAAACAGCCAGGGTTGAGAGAACCAAGTTTTGTGAGAAGAGAGGGACAGGAAAGAGAGCCCAACAGTCAGCTTCTAATCTCCCCTTGAGACATTTACCAAATTCTTAACTTGAAGAGACCAAGAGGCAGCAAGTTAAACACAAAGCTAAGTAGAGTTTCCAGCCATCTCACCAGTTAGAGACAAAAAAGTTCAGGACAACTAAGAGGATAATTCCTAGTTAAGCTCCAGACCACATTCTTGGAGAATATGCCTGGAGTGTATTCAGGATCAGAGGTGGGCCCTGGAAAGCACACCTACAACGCCACCTCAAATTGCCTTAGCTCTTACTCTCTGTTTGAGAACTGGTAGACTATTCTCTGGAAGAAAACACCAGCAAGGAAGGGTTCTGTGGTCTTTCATTAACAGTGTCTAGAATTCAGTTTAATTTATCATAGTTTTTAAGAAATACGTGTGTGTGGGGAAAATGGATAAACTTTATCTGTGGGAAATAGGCAATCTATATATGGAGTTATCACATAAAAGACTGTAAAGTAAGTTTGAGGGGTTGGGATGTAGCCTAGTAGTGTCACTCTTGCTTAACTTATGCAAGGTCCTAGTTCAATCCCCAGCACTACAAAGATATATATGCAGGCCAAGAGTGGTAACACACACTTATAATCCTAGAACTCAGGAGGCAGAGGCCGGCATATCTCTGTGAGATTGAAGACAGCCTGGTGTACAAAGCAAGTTATAGGCCCTCTGGGGCTATAGAGAGAACTTCTTTCTCTCTCTTTCTGTCTCTCTCTCTCTCTCTCTCTCTCTCTCTCTCTCTCTCTGTCTCCCTCTCTCTGTCTCCCTCTCTCTCTCTCTCACACACACACGTATATAAATTCAAGAAAATGGATAAAATGGAGAATTTCACCAATGAACTTGAATCTATTAAAAAGCAGACAAACAGGTAAAGAGAAGGGTTTCAGAAAAGTAGAGAAAGGACCCTAAAAATCACCTCCTCCACAAATGCAATGAGAAAACTGGCAAAAAACCAAAATGGTCACCACCAGCTTTATCAGAACTGCAGCAATTAAGTAACTATTGTAATGTCTCGAGTGCTTGTTCAAGAAAAATGAGTGACTCTTGCTAGTCCCAGTCACATTTCTATGTGACAGAATTGAAAACTTAGAGCTTTACCACTAAAGCATCTGCGAGGAGCAGTAGCTAAGCAGCCACTGAACTAGAACAGGCATGGAACATCCCCAAATCTCTGGATAATTGGCATTATTTGACCCGTTTGGGAGCTAAACCAAGAAGCTCTGTTGACAGTGCTTATTTTTATTTAACCTGAGATGATATATTGATTCTGACAGGCACACAATGACTTGGCATATTTATAGTGTGGCTTTTCTGGGCTTCTCTTTTCATTTATTGGACATGTATTGACTGACCATCTAATGCAGTTGTTTATAAAACAGTGTGTATGCATTCTCCCTTTCTTTTTTTCTCTCTGAATGTGTTCTGCCAAGTGGAGATTGACAAGCTTTAAGCAAGGGAAGTGAAAGGATAGGACCGTGTCAAAAGAGGCAGCTCAATAGATTCCTTTTCTTGGACCCAAGCCAAGTGTTGATCATCTTGGTCTTCAATGTGAAGGCTTCTTCAGTCACTCTTGGCTTAAGCCTCTGTAGAATTACTCTGCACCCATGTGACTGCCACACAGAGATGAAGTAGGAATGGGGAGTTGGCACTCACTGGGAACATCTCAGGCCCATTGGGATGGGGGATGCACGGAAAACCTCTTTACCCTCTAGTTGACGGTCAAGAGACATAGTTCAACGTGGCTTCTTAGATGATCCACAGTCTCAAGTAACTGCTTAGACACAGCAGTGACCATGCCAAGGATGCATCCTTCTATCAGCTCTCCTTCCTTCCCTGTTTTATGGCTTCATCTTCCACTCCTGCTGTTTGGAATCATATTTTCAAGTATGCTATCTCCATATAAGTTACCATTTGAGATTCTACTTTAATGGGATTCCTTGTTGGCCATATTCTCATGCCTACCAAGTGTCATAACATAGACTTCCCAAAAGCCGCCCACCTACTTAAAGGATTTCACAGGTCACGCCTGCTGTTTCTTCATCCTGGGGTGCTTCCTTGCTCCTTACCATTCCTGGTAAACTCTAACATATCCTTCAAGACATTCCCATGGAACAATACCAACCTGCATTGCACCATCATTTCTGGAACTTAATCTTTATTTCTTTACCTGTTTTATTTCTGAGGCATCTGGATGTATTTGGTACATAATATAAATTGTGAGTACTCTAAGATAAGAAATGAATCAAGATCTTGGGGGCCCTGGGCTGTGTAGTATTAAGCTCATTTCTAGTTCTAGGACATTTGATTCTTGTGTTTATGTTCATGTAACTTTTGATATTTGCAACTTTAACAGTTAGTTGTTTGGGAGCCTGGCAAAATGGTTCAGCAGGTCGGGGTAGCTGCCACCAAGCCTGACAACCTGAGTTTAATCCCTAGAAACCACATGGTAGAAGGAGAGAACTAACTCCTACAAGTTGTCCTCTGACTTCTGCCTCAGACACACACACACACACAGACACACACAGACACACACAGACACACACAGACACAAAGATACACACACACACTCACACACATACACCATGCTAAATGTATAAAAACAGTCAGTTGTTTTAAAGGAGTTTATGCTTTAATTTTTTAATTAAGGGGTCACACTTGTCACCTTGGATCTGAGAATCTATATATTATCTGACTCTTTTCCATATGGCTAGGGCAGATAAGTGGAGTATGGGATGCAATCCTGGAGTTAAACTCATAATATCAGGATATAGACACTAGAAATAGCTTGTAACCTGTAGATTCCTTTTATTGAATGAATTTCTAGGAAAATCACCAAAATGCTATTGGTTTGATTTTAACCTAGAAGACACTGCCTTCCCTTGAAAGGAAAGTTACTCTAGGTGAGTTTATGCTGTTATGTAGAAAGTTGCGACATATATATATATATATATATATATATATATTAGATATATGAGATCTATATGTGGCATATATATATATATATATATATATATATATATATATGGCATTATGAGCCATATGGGGCATTTTAGTATCATGTTGTCTGGGAGACTTCAGTGAGGCAATGTGGACAGAGCATGGTCATTAGAATCAATCAAAAGTGAAATCCAGTCCCTACTCTACCAGTTGATACTATATATCTGGATTAGTACTTAACTTCTCCATGCTTTGATTTCCTTGTCTGAAAAATGAGACTTTTTACTTGCTTTATAGATTGTAGTAAGGGTATAAAGATTCCCAGCACAGGGCCTAGAAGAGTAAATTTCCAGTAAATGATCACTAGCTTTTATTATTTACCACAGCAAAAGTAATTTTAAGAACTAAAACAATACACCTCCAATCCAATGCTGTATCTCTGTAGGCACTTTGGGAATAATATAGAAGAATTTGTTTTCTTACTTGCATTGTTATGCACTGGAATAAAAATATAGATTGCAAAAGATTTTATTAGTTAAAAAACTGGAAGTCATCTTGAGAATCTTTTGGAATTTTATATTGGAGCAAGTGAATAATTTACTTTAAAAAAATCAGCATTCTCTGTGTTGTGCACCAGAGAATTCAATTTAATGCATTAAGTATTCGTTCGGAATAAATATGGAACACACTAAGAAGTTTTTGCATTCATTTTCTTGATGTGAAGTTTCACCCCAGCCAGTTGAAACATTCTTTTAAGTTTTCAAAGAGACAGCAAGCACAAACACATCATCTTCTTCAAACAAAGCCACACCAAGTTAGCTAACATATGTCCCCAGAGCCTGGTAATGTTGGAAGTAAAGGAATAGAACTATGAGTGGTTTACTATCTATGGTACATGTTTTTGCTAGATTTTTATAGATTTTTGAATATATGAGGAGGTGGCAGAACATGGTCTAGAAGTCAGACAAGCTCAGACTGCACCATAAAGCCATGAGGAACAGGGTCAGGCCCAGGCTGCCATCCATTTAACTTGAAAGAGTTTGCCCTGTTCCTTTGATGTTCAACCCTGCGACACTGACACTAACTCCCGGGAGGGAATCTGCTATGGGTTAAATAGCCTCTCTCCAAAATACATCTGTCAAAGCCCTAATGCCGGTACCTCAGAGTGTGTCTGTATTTAGAAATTGGTCTTTCAAAGGGATTTTTTTTTGGGTACACTTTTATTCAATACAACTAGTATTATAAGAAAAGAGACATTAGGGATGTGTTAGCACAGAGGAAGGCCATGTGTGGACACAGTAAGGAGGCAGAAATTTACAAGCCAGAGATAGATAGAGATAGATAGATAGAGATAGATAGATAGATAGATAGATAGATAGATAGATAGAGACACAGAAAGAATGAATTCACCACCTGATTGCATATGGCCCCAGGTGCTTGCCTTCCTAGGTTTTGTCCTAAGAACACAGTGAATCATCATGTTTCACAGATGATATTTCTTTGTTTCAGCTATAGAAAGCACAGAGTCAAACTTACCTGCAAGATCACCATCTGCCAACACACTTATATAGTCAGCATCTGTGCTGCCTCCAACTTTGATTACCATATTTCCCCTAACTCTTGTTCCTCTGTTTTTATTTTCTTGAAACTCACTTCTAATTAAATTATCTATGTAGCACTATACAGTGAATAATATTATAAATAGAATTGATTACTTTCAAATATAACCATTACAAATCCTGTGTATGAATGAAGATGCAGTTCATTCTAGACACAAGGCAGGAATTTGCATGTTTCGAATTGCACTACTTTAGGTCCTTAGAAACAGCATCATGTGGTATAACTCACCTACCCCAGTAGTGTGATCTCCCTTCGGTCCTGTGTAAGAGGTGGGAGTGTCTCCCCTTCCCCTATGCCAGCTGCTCCGGTTTCTTTTCTCCTGTGTAAATGCACATTCATCTTGGTCGAAAGTGCACTCCCCAGGTGGAGATAGAAGTCTTTCTACAAGGAAACAGCAGGTGTTGCAATTGCTTAATGAATATGCATTTTTCTCATGGCTCCCAACAGCCCACTCCACATGTCTGAAAGGTATCTGGCCATATGCCAGGCCTTTGCAGAGGCAGACCCCACCAGCGGCCCACCGACCTTTTGCCTCCAGGTAGCCTGTGCCCCCTCATGGGTCCTGTCATAATTACACAAAATTAGAGATCTAGATCAAAAACATTGGGACACTTTGAGAAAGACACTTTTTCCAACTTGGGAATTTATTTGTGTGACTGAGATTTAAAGTTCTGAAAATTGAAGATACATTGCCTTTATGAAAATATGAAAAATAATAAAATTGCATAGTGCAGGAAGTTCAAGAATCCAGGATGAGCGCTATAGCTCCTCTGGAGGAGGAGGCAGTGTAAGAGATCCGCGGCATTGCACGACACGGGTGCGCAGACCTGCATGCAGACAGTACATTGATACACATACCGAAATAAATAAAAAAATTAAAAAAAAAAAAAGAGATACTATCTTACTGCTGGAGGCAGAGATGTGGAGTGGAGATGGCTTGCTCCTCTGTGCCTCCATACTCCCATTTGTATTGTGGGAATATGAATGCTTCATAGGCCTGTGAGGGCTCATGAGATGATGCATGTGAAATATTTGGGACATTGAATTATACAATTAGTATTGGCAAAATAAATACTAGGAACTGTTATTTTTTGCTGCCCAAAGCCTTGTTCTCCATTTCCTGACATAAATATTGAGCCTAGGGACAGTCTCTGCTGGATAAGCACTTTGCCACTAAGCTGCATCCCAAGCCAATCATTTTCTTTTTTAATATAATATTTTTTATTCATTCTTTGAGAATTTTATACATGGATACAATGTATTTTTGACATAGTCACCCTTTAGCCCCCAACTTCCCCAACCCCTTGTCTGATGTTCTTTTTAAAATCTCTAGAATGTTGGCTTTAATAACATTAGTAATTATTATTACTAGAGTAATGCTGTCTCCAAACTTTGCTATACCTCCCTATATCTAGATTCCTGGTAATTTTCTATAATAGATAACCTGCTTTTTATGTCTCTTTTGTGTTATTTTACTTCATTTTATCTTGTACACAGTACTAGTTAATGAGGCCTCATTCCCTCTTCTATACCTTGAATGTAGATATTCTTGTTGGTATTGTCCTCCCAAGGGCTTAGAAACTAAGGGATTAAAAGCAAGTTATCTTCTTTCTTTGCTTTTTCTTGTAGTGTTGGGAAATTAACACAGACCCTTGTGCATGCTAGGTCAGTGCCCTACCCCTGAATAAAGTCCCCAGCCCATAGAAATTCTTTCAATCGTTCTTCAGTGTCACACTGACACTCCAATTTGGGTGTGTGTTAAAGAAATGGAAATGGAGGATCTAAGCTGTGATATGATCAGATTAAGGCCAGCATCTGGGTTGAGGTGTGTGTTTACTCACTGCAGGACCCATCTATCATATCAGTAGCAACCATGGTGTTAAGTTTCACTATGCTTGGTCTATTGTAGGATAAAAATACAAGGTTCAACTCCCAGCACCCACATTGCAGGTAAGAACCATCTTTAATTCCAGTTCCAAGGGAATCTGATGACCTCCATGGCATTGCATGGCACAGGTGCACCAACCTACATGCAGATAGTACACTCATACACATAAAAAATAAAAAATAAAAAATTAAAAAAATACGGGGGAAAAAAAGGGAAATGGTAGGAAGGTGTTTCTCAAGCCAGCTATGTGTGGAGAATTTTGCCACAACTTGAGACATAATTTAAATAATATGTTGAAATAGCAGTGAACCATACTTAAGGTCTGTAACTTTTAATTTAAAATTAATCCTTTCCCAGATGGGAACTGCTGAGACATCCAGCTTGTGGACTGAGCTACTACTGGGGTTTCAGCCTCTTTAGAGTATAGACTGCCATTGTTGGACTAGCCAGGCTGTATCACAGAGGCCAGTATAGGAAGAACAAGACAGGACGTGGTGCTTACTGGACCTCACTTGGTGACCATGGAAAGGGAAGACCCCCAGTGTGGAACACAAAGGCAAGATTGATGGTTGTTTGGGCTTTCCAAAGAGGAGATTTCAAACAATTCCTTAAGGAAAACATGACATCTTTCAGCCTAATAAAGAAAATAATAATAAAAAAAGAAATCATAAACTGAAGATGCTAAAACCTATGACATCATAATCTTGATATATGTGTGACATGCATTATGAATATTTTGGAGTGATGCAAATTGTAAGGAACAACAACAACAACAATGACTGGATCAAAGAACTGACTGAAATGGTGAACTTCTCCCTGAAACAGTAAACTTCTGCATTGAAAATTTTAAAAGAGACTGAGAAAAAGATGAAAATGAGAAAAATGATGAAAATGCATGACTTCCGGTGGGGTGGGGGGCAAGGAAAGGTGAAAGGATCTAGATTTGGTTGGAATTATTGTATGAAATACGCAAAGCTTCAATAAAAAATTGGCTTTGAAAAAAAGAGAAAGAAATGAAATGACAATAAATAAAAAAAATACTCCTTTCCCAGCTGCAAACATACATGTCACTTTCTGAGAATCTCGCAAACAAGGTCATGAACTTTGCAGATTAAACATGCTGTAACTCCCTTGTAACTAACAGAATAAGGAATCCTGCAACCCTTGCTTCTTATCAGCCTGCAATTCTATCCAGGGTACATCAAAAACCATCTTATGGTCTTAGTTATTAAAAAAGAAAAATTCCTTAGAAATATTTTTATGATCATAACTGCAGAAGCCACCAAAACTGTGCTATGACTACTGTTAGATAGTACATAAGTGAAACTATCTCTTGGAAGCCCCATGCCATGTCTTGGGTATGTATTGTCCTTTACCTAAACATCTCTCTTTGGACACTAGAGCTTAACTCTATGTTAAAACCTTTTATTAATAAACTCCAGGACAGCAGTGCACACACTTGGTGGCCAGGTGGGTGTCTGGCGTGCAGGCTTGCTGCCTACCCAGGGCTTCTGCTGCCCACTGCTAGAACCAGAGAGAAGAACTGCATGTGTGGACAGAAGGACAGACAATGGCACACACATTTGGTGGCCAGGTGGGGTCTTTTGTGCACACCAAAGGAGTAACCCCCCCAAGCTACTGGTACTGTGGTGGAGAGGATAAGCTGCTGGTGCTGTGGTTTGCTGTGGTTGGGACGATCCAACAGTATCAGTGATTCTAGGCTGTACAGCCAAAGCTGAGGAAGAAACCAGCAGGAAGCAAACGGAGTGACCAACCAGTCCTCCATATTAACATTTGAGATTAGCAACAGAAGCCAAAGAAACAAACAAACAAACAAACAAACAAACAAGGGAAAAAAAAATCCAAGTGCCAAAGACACAATGGAAAAACAACAATACGGGAAAAGCTCATAATAAGTCCCCATTGAACTCAACCATTCCTGTAGAAGATCCCAACAATGAGATCTCCCTGGAAGGAAACCAAGGCACTGACCTTAGAAGAACAATTATAGACATATTCAAAGACTATAAAGAACAAGTCAGAGAACTAAAGGGAGAGAATGAAAAACTCATGAAGGAACTAGAAGGAAAGAATGATTAAACTCTGGAAAGAACTAAAGGGAGAGATTGACAAACTCTGAAAAGAACTAGAGGGAGAGAGTGACAAACTCTGGAAGGAAGTGGAAACACTGAAAAGATCTCAGGATGAAAGGAAAAAAGAAACTGACCAGCAAAGCAAGGAGCTACAAGAAGAGAATGAAAAGCTGCAAAAGGACATGGAAATATTGAAGAAATCACAGGATGAAATGAAAAAGGAAATTGAACATTCATCCAATCAGCAGGAAAGGAGGGGAAAAAGCCTCAAAAGCACAATGGATGAAGCAGAAAAAAAATCACACTTAAAGGGTAACACAGTGCAGTTAGAAACCTCAAGTAAAGATTATGAAAAATTAAAAAAAAAAACACAAGAGTGGAACAACCAGGATATGTGGGACACTACAAAAAGACCCAAATTCCACATCATAAGGATAGAGGAAGGAGAAGAATCCCAAGAGAACAGTATTGATCAGATCTTCAGCAGAATAATAGAAGAAAATTTCCCCAAACTGAAAAAAGAGAAACCTATAGAAATACAAGAAGCACATAGAACAACAAATGCACAAGACCAGAAAAGAAATTCCCCATGCCATGTCATAGTTAAAACACTAGATGCTCAAAACAAGGACAAAATACTGAAAGTCACAAGAGAAAAACAACATATGAGGGTAAACCCATCAGAATTACAGCTGACTTCTCAGTGTAGACTATGAAAGCCAGAAGAACATGGACCAAAGTATTCCCAGTGCTAAATGACTTTAGATGCCAACCCAGATTACTATACCCAGCAAAAATGTCAATCATAGTTGAAGGAAAAAGAAAACTCTTTCATGACATAAACAAAATGAAAGAGCACATGTCAAAAAAACCAACACCAGAAAATATTTGAAGAAATTCAAAGAACAGAGGAAAGGAACAACTATCCTTAAGCAACTCAAGAGAGAAATTAACAAAAGCATGACAGAGTACATAAATACCTAGACCAAGAATGAAAACAAAAAATAAATTGAAAGGAAACAACACACATATGTCAATAATAACAACCTTAAATATTAATGGTTTAAACTCCCCAATCAAAACACATAGACTGGGAGAATGGATTAGGAAACAGAATCCATGTATATGTTGCCTACAGGAAACCCATATTACCCTCAAGGACAGACGCCACCTTAAAGTGAAAAGATGGAAATAAAATATTCCAAGAAAATGGTACCAAAAAGCAAGCAGGAGTGGCTATTCTAATATCACACAAAATAGACCTCAGAGTAAAATTAATCAGAAAAGACAAAGATGGCCATTATATCCTTATCAACAAAAAAGTAACCAGGAAGATTTCATAATCTTAAATGTTTATGCACCAAACTCTGGAGCATCAAACTTTATGAACACAATCCTTCAGGACTTCAAGATGCTAGTAGTGGGGGACTTCAATACCCCACTGACTCCCTTGGATAGGTTAACTGGACAAAAAATAACCAGAGAGACATCAAAACTCACAATACAATACACCAAATGGACCTCACAGATTTCTAGAGAATATTCCATCCAAACACCAGAGAATATACTTTCTACTCAGTGCCCCACAGAACATTCCCAAAATCGACCACATACTGGGACACAAAAGAAATGCCAATAAATGCAATAGGATTGAAATTATTCCATGCATTCTGTCAGACCACAGTGTAATAAAGCTCAATATGAACACCAGGATAAGCCCTACTAACTATAAGAACACATGGAGATTAAACAACACAATCCTGAATAATGAGTGGGTCAGGGAAGAAATAAATAATGAAATAAAAACATTCCTGGAACCAAATGAAAATGACAATACAGCACAACAAAACCTGTGGGATACATTAAAGTCAGTCCTAAGAGGGAAATTTATAACCCTAAGTGCCCACATTAAAAAAACAGAAAGGGAACAAATAAATGATCTAACACTGCAGCTAAAAATACTTGAGAGACAACAACAAATGAACCCTAAACCCAACAGACAGGAAGAAATAACAAAAATCAGAGCAGAAATCAATGAAATAGAAACAAACAAACAAACAAACAAAAATACAAAAAATCAATGAATCCAAAAGCTGGTTCTTTGAAAAAGATAAACAAAATAGACAGAACTCTAGGCCAGTTAACCAAAAGAAAGAAAGAGCAACTCCAAATCAACAGCATTTGTGATAAAAGGGGAAACATCATAACAGATAAAGAAAAGACCCAGACGGGGCTGGAGAGATAGCCTAGTGGTTAAGAGCACCGACTGCTCTTGCAGAGGACCTGGGTTTGATCCCCAGCACCCACATGGCGGCTAAGAACCATCTGTAACTCCAATTCCAGGAGAACTCCAGTTCCAGGGGAATCTGAGACCCTCTTCTGACCTCCATGGCATTGCACGACACGGGTGCACAAAACTACATGCAGACAGTACATTCATACACATACAAGAATAAATAAAATTGAAAAAAAAAGAAAAAAAAAAGAAAAGATCCAGACAATCATATGAGAATACTTCAAAAACCTATACATTACTAAATTTGAAAACTTTAGAGAAATGGATGAATATCTGAAATCCTGGGAACCAACAAAGCTTAACCAAGAAGACATTGACAGCTTAAACAGACTCATAATACTTGAGGAAACTAAAGATGTAATAAAAAGCCTCCCAATTAAAAAAAAACTCAGGCCCAGTTGNGAATCCAAAAGCTGGTTCTTTGAAAAAGATAAACAAAATAGACAGAACTCTAGGCCAGTTAACCAAAAGAAAGAAAGAGCAACTCCAAATCAACAGCATTCGTGATAAAAGGGGAAACATCATAACAGATAAAGAAAAGACCCAGACGGGGCTGGAGAGATAGCCTAGTGGTTAAGAGCACCGACTGCTCTTACAGAGGACCTGGGTTTGATCCCCAGCACCCACATGGCGGCTAAGAACCATCTGTAACTCCAATTCCAGGAGAACTCCAGTTCCAGGGGAATCTGAGACCCTCTTCTGACCTCCATGGCATTGCACGACACGGGTGCACAAAACTACATGCAGACAGTACATTCATACACATACAAGAATAAATAAAATTGAAAAAAAAAAGAAAATTAAAAAGAAAAGATCCAGACAATCATATGAGAATACTTCAAAAACCTATACATTACTAAATTTGAAAACTTTAGAGAAATGGATGAATATCTGAAATCCTGGGAACCAACAAAGCTTAACCAAGAAGACATTGACAGCTTAAACAGACTCATAATACTTGAGGAAACTAAAGATGTAATAAAAAGCCTCCCAATTAAAAAAAAGCTCAGGCCCAGTTGATTTCACAGCAGAATTCTATAAGACATTTAAAGAGGTCTTACAACCATTACTACTCAAACTTTTCAGAAGGATACAGACAGAGGGGAATATCTCAAATTCTTTCTACAAAGCCAGCATCACTCTAATACAAAATCCAGGTAAAGACACAAACAAGAAAGAAAACTATAGACCCATACCATTAATGAACAAAGATGCAAAAATTCTCAACAAAATACTTGCAAATCACATACAGAACCACATCAAAAAGATCATCCATCATGACCAAGTTGGATTCATACCAGAGATGCAGGGATGGTTCAACATACAGAAATCAATAAATATCATAAAACACGTAAATGGATAGAAAGACAAAAACCACACAATCATCTCAATTGATGTAGAAAAAGCTTTTGACAAAATCCAGCATCCCTTCAGGCTTAAAGTCCTAGAGGGAACTGGACTGGAGGGATCATTCCTCAATGTAATCAAAGGCACATACAAGAAACTCATAGCCAACATCATCCTAAATGGAGAAAAGTTGGAAGCATTCCCCTTAAAGTCAGGAACATGGCAAGGCTGTCCACTATCGCCACTCCTCTTCAATATAGTGGTTGAAATGCTTGCTAGGGGAGATCTCCCAAGACCACCTGAACCACAGGTAGGTAGGAGCTGGGTGCTTCAGCAAGGCAGATTGTTGTTTGATTTAATCTAGTTGTCTTTGGCTTGATTGGCTTTTGTGGTTGTGGGGATGGAGTTATTCTCCCAGCTGGTATAAAATGTGGGTTTGTGTGAGTCTTGAGATCGGAGATCTCCCAAGACCACCTGAAGCACAGGTACCAGGGCACGGGCTAAAGAGCACCCCACCCCTCACCAACTGGGATTATGAAGGCATCTGAAGGAAGCAAGCAAAGCAAGCCTTCAACATAGTGAAGAGGCATTTGGGACTCACATTGGAATATAAGCAAGGAGAAGCCCATATGCCAGGAACATGAAGAAGGGACAACATGGGACAGGTGCAGGATAATCCCACACGAAGCTCTACCAACCCTGTGGAAGATTCCTACAGTGGGATCCCCCGGGGGATGGCCCAGGACACAGATATCAGAAGCACAATTGCGAACATACTTAAAGAAGTACACGATTATAAAGAGCAAATCAAAGAATTCAGAAAAGAGAATGAAGAACTAAAGAAGGACCTAGAGAGAGATTGACAAACTCTGGAAGGAAGTGGCAACACTGAAAAGATCCCATGCTGAAAAAGATAAGGAAACCAACCAGTGAAGCAAAGAGCTACAGGAAGAGATTGAGAAGCTCCAAAAGGAAGTAGAAATACTGAAGAAATCAGAAGAGGAAATGAAAAAGGAAAACAAACACTTATCCAATCAAGAGGAAAGGAATGGAAAAAGCCTCAGAAGCAGAATGGAGGAAGCAGAACAAAGAATATCAGACCTGGAAGATAACACAGAACAACTAAAAACATCAAGGAAAGATTATGAAAAAATTTAAAATACACAAAAGTGGAACAACCAGGAACTGTGGGACACTATGAAAAGATCAAACCTCCGCATCATAGGAATAGAGGAAGGAGAAGAATCCCAAGAGAATGGTATTGATCAGATCTTCAACAGAATAATAGATGAAAACTTCCCCAAACTAAAAAAGGACAAAC